>JAPKLW010000027.1:50115-74376 GCA_026898455.1 Plectranthus barbatus | reverse complement strand
AATACTATTTTTTCATGTCAATAATCTTTCAATAAATAAAATGTATTTATTTGTAATAAAAGCCATAACTTTTTACCAATTATTAAAACATTTCAAATTTGATGTTTGTTTGAGTCAATATCGTAATTTTTTTTTTTTTTTTGAAGAAAAGTCAATATCATATTTGGAAGTATGCCTTCAAGTTTGTCCTTCAACTAACAAATTTAATTTGGGCAGCAGCAACACTTCAATAATCACATGCGATCTGACATATACATGCCGTATTTTTAGGGATGTAAATGAAGGAATTTAATAAAATATTGATTCCATAAAAAAAAATGGTTCAACTTGTTTAATGCAGCTCAGTAATTAAATTTGAGTTTTATATTATTCAATTTATAAGTTCGTGAAACATAAAAATTATTAATTTAGTTAAAGAGAATTGGAAATATAAAATTACTAATATATATGTCCCAAAATAAGCTCGAACGAGAGACCTCTATGTCATAGATCGGACGCTTTCACCACTGTACCCCGAATAAGAGACTATTAATACACTTTTGATATCTCCTCAGCAGGAAATACTATAAACTCTTGTTTGGGGTGCAGTGATGAAAGCACTCTACCTATGACCAACAAGTCATGGGTTCAAATTTTTATGGCGACATGTATGATTTCTAAACTTTGTCGACCATGTCAAGTTTATTATTTTTCTCTAATTTTGTTTTCTGAGTTTATTCTTGTTTTATTTTTTATTAATTATTAACTAGAGTTCATTATACCAAATAACGTATTTAATTATTTTTGGTATTTAAATTTTACTTTTTATTAATTGATTGATTATTAATGTTGAATATTTCTGAATTAGAAATTCAATTTAGTTTTCTTATTTCTTTTATTGTTAATAAATATTAATTTTCTTATTTTTTTTTTTTTTAATAAATATGAGTAGTTGCGTCCACCTAACTAGTTTTATGGTTGAAGCTCAAGTCACATCATTAATTTATTGAAGATTTCATTCAGATTTACTTTTGAAAACATAGCTCTCCGTTAGTCTTCACTAGCTGACAGTCAATCAACTCTTGTGTTTGAAAATGGTCAAGCACCGAATTATATTTTAAATATGAAAAATATCAGTTATCCCTATATTATTGATCAATTATAAAAAAATCCTAATATTTCTTCAATATAGAATTATACTCTAATATTTAATTTAGGCAATTAAAAATACTCTTATTTAAGAAAAACACCCCAATATTTTATATATAACTGAATTATACCCTAATATTTAACTACGTCAATTAAAATATCCTATGTCGTTAATGGTGATTAGGGGTGAGCAAAACCGAACTATCAACCCTAACCAAACCGAAGTGTTTTGGGCGAATTCAGGTCTACTTGGATTTAGGTTCAATTTCAGTTTGGTTTCTATGATTTGTGGTCTGGTTCAACTCTACCTGCCCAAAATCTTATATCATATATATAGAGTAATAATCATATGAGAATAGTTTTTAGTATGAAAAATGAGAATAAATCTCAGTCTTTTATTTTTTTATTTCAACGCTCATGATCTATTTCACTCCGTGTGCAGTTTTCCTCGATTATCCTGCAGTTTTGCAAAATTAAGGTTATTTTTGGAATTTTAGCTTTTTTTTTAAAATTTGAAATAGTATCTCATTAGATTTTTTATTCCTTTCTTCGCGCGATTTGATTTCTTCTTCCTTCTTCATTCGATTTGATTCATATTTCTTCTATCGATTAGATTTTTTTCTTTGTTTCTGGATTTCGCATTCGTGTTCAGTCTTGAGTTTGTTAATTGTGCATGAATAATGTTTAAAAAATTTTGTTTTATTCAGATCGATGTTCATTTTACTATTATATTGTGCATCTTAAGTATTAACTTTGTGCATTTTTGTATCTTAGGTTCATTTATTCCAAAGTGTGTTGATGAGATGAAGCATTTTAAGGGCAGAGTTTTTAGAACTGTTGATGTTGGTATTGAGTTTTATAGAGACTACGCTCGTGTTGCTGCTTTGAAGAAGAAGATGTTCATTTTTTTTAATTCGTATTTATGTAAAAATGAAGTAAATCGGGCTAAAAATGAAGTAAATCGGGCTTAAAATGCAGGTTGCAGTTTGTGTTTGAGTATTTTTATAGTTTTAGCCTTTGGGGTAAAAATGATGCGTTTTTCAATTTGCTGAGAATGAATCATGTTCGTCGATTTGATGAGATGGACGCGCGAGATCAATTCTTATTTCTCTTAGTAACTCCTATTCTCACCTGATCACTACCATATATATATATATATATATATATATATATATATATATATATATAGTTGCGTTCAAATCCGAACTAAATATCATCAATGAACATAATAACTACAAAATGCACCTGTCCAGGACTGAAAATGCATTATCTAGTGCAATAAAATGCAGCTGCTCGGAGCATTTTTTATGCAGGATTGATGCATTTTTAAAAAAATGCACCAATTACACATATAAAATATTATTGTATTTAGATTTTGATAAAAATGCACCAATTCGGTATATAAAATGGTCAGTGCATCAATTATGCAGTAAAAATGGTACATTTGTTCATGTATTTTTCAGCCATGATAAATGCATTCGTAGTTAGCATGTTAGCATATGGAGATGAGTTAGTATATAATCATATTTATATATATATATATATATATATATATTAAATTAGATTGTGGGTTGTATATATATGAAAGAGATAGAAATTAAAAAAGTTGAGTTGTGTTGAATTATTAAGGTTGTTGCAGTGGATAGGCTTACTATATTAGAAAGCGAAAAAAAAATGGTGGGAAAAATGCTTCCTTTGGCCGGTGTAGGTCTGCCTAGGACAGTTGGCCTCGGACAGCTGGACTTAGTGGTTAATTCTTGTTCATCACGTTTTTCCAACATTAAATAAAAAAAGTGAGCATTCTAAGATCTAATCTAATCTAATACTCCCTCCGGGACCAAATTAATAGTCCCATTTCGAAATGGCACAATAACCGATGTTTGTGAGTGTAGTGGAATTAATATTTTATTGGTGAGTGTGAAAAAGCTTGCCATTTTAGGAAATGGGACTAATAAGTGGGACAAACCAAAAAGGAAAGTGAGACTAATAAATTGGGACAGAGGGAGTACTTATCAAAAGTAAGTTTATCAGTTTCAGATGATGCAATTGTGTACCTTATAATATGCATTCTTTCTTAAGTAGTTCCGAAGTAATTGCTTAAGTAGTACTCCCTCCGTCCCGTTTAAATAGGCTCCTTTTTTTTCGGCACGGAAATTAAGAGTTGTGAGTGTAGAATGAGTTAGTGGAATGAATATTTTATTGTTGTGTGTGAAAAAGTTGTCATTTTTGGAAAGGGGCCAATTTAATTGGGACGCCGAATTCGGTAAGTGGACCTATTCTAGCGGGACGGAGGGAGTACCTTATAATATGTAAATAAGAAAGAAAGAAAGAAAGAAAGTTGGTAATTAAGTGATCATCTCCCAAAAGGCACGCAACCCTCCCCAGTCCCCAGTCATTCTTCACATCCTTCAGTCCGTCTTTACTACTTATATCCCAGAAGCTACCTTTCTGGTTTACATGTTATGTGGTAAATTGTAAATAGTGGTACAATATTTTTATCATGAAAAGATTAAATTATAATTTTGGGAATTCAAATGACTCAAAGACATGGTATATTAGTGTAGGAATGAGTTTGTTTCTCTTTATCAAAGAAACAAATTAATGTACATGGTATGTTATAAAGACATAGGAAGTAGGACAACTAAATGAGTTAGTTGAAGCAATTATATATGAGCCTAACTGTAATGTCGGTTCACAAATTTTGCTGCTTAACCTTAGATATCCATACAAGAACTTGCTATGCTATAGCTATGCAATGCAGATTTCAATGAAGTGAGTGAGTCTGGAATAGACCACTTGTTGTAGTGTCCCAACTCCCAAAGCAATATCTAGATGCATGATAAAGCTTATAGGTGCATGCAACTTGCAAGAGACAAATTAATTTCCCCATTAATAATTAATGTGAAGTATAAAATTTCGTGATCTTGAATCACAACTCTTAATTAAATAATTTTCAAATAATGCACAGAAATTAGCTAGGTAGTAGAATAAATGAGCTAGAGAAAGTAGTTTACAATGACAATTATGGATTATGGTGGGTGGTATAAGCAGAATAACACTTTTATTAACTAAACTCTCACACCAATTCAGCATTTAAATTGAGACCTCTACGTTCACTTGCTACAAGCTCACATTTTTTGGGAATGCAGAATCAATCCACTGCAAATTAACTTATGCAATTTTTGAATAAACAAAATAATAATCTATAGTATATACTAAAAGGAAACCGGAAACCACTGTAGCAAACCCGCCAAAAACAAGAAGGAACCGCCCAAATTCCATGCAATAGCAAAGCCACAGTATTATGTAAAATTACAGACACGGAAATCGAAAAATTGTGGTTAATATAATTATTAATACTCCATCCTAAAAAAAAGTTTAATTATTACACTATACCTACTTTGACAGTTTAGTCATTAAAGAATTCAATATCTCAAATTTTTGTACTATTAGAGCATCCACAATGGGGGATCTTATTAAAAATAAGATCCCCACATCAACAAAATTGTTATATATGGAGAAAGAGAAGTAAAATGGGATCTTGTTTAAGATCCCATTTCTTGCAGAAAGTGGGACCTACATATCGCTGGAAAGACGCGTGAGTGGCACACACTCTCCCCATTGATTGACGCGTTCAAAGCACACATGATTGAGGCGGGTGGCGGCGCTGCCATGAAGCTTTTATTTTCTTTTTCTTTTTTCCTTTTTTTTATTATCAAATTTCTTTAATTTCAGGTTTAATTTATTTGTTTTATTAAATATAAAAAACATATAATATATTAATTTTTTTAATTCCAATGAATTAAAAAAATCAAGCAACTTTTTTATTTATTTTAATTATCAAACGCAATTTAATTAGTTACTAACTATATTTTATTTTTTATATTTATTAAAAATAAATAAAGAATATATATATATATATAGATATATGATGTAATTGTTATAACAAGTGTGACCCGTAAATAGTACAAATTTAAAAGTAGATGAATAAAAAAATGATAGTGAATGTTGATGTGAATATTATGATATATAAAATAATACTAATTATTGATGTGGCGCACACGTGGCGGGATCTTAAATTTTTTAAGATCCCACCCACTGTGGGTGGCCTTATTTTCATACATCACCATCCTTTCAAAATTTCTACTCTTATCCCAATAAACCACCATCTCTTTTATTCTCCCACTCATTTCCACCTCAACAGACTTCGTCTCTCAAACGTCATTTATCTCCTCCTCAACAAACTTCATCCACCTCCTTCGTCTCCTCTCCAGCACTTACATTACAACTCTCCTCCACCATAAAGTTTTTTTTCACTGCGATACTTAGTTTGCAATTCGCCAAAACACGACCACATTCCAAGCGCTACAGCTACTCCGATCCATTCCTTTTTAAACCCCAATTGCTGTCATGCTTCTGCCTCAACACAGCCTTAAACGCTGGGCTGCATCCGCGACAAAAAAAAAAAAAAAAAAAAAAAGTCAAGTGCGGCTGTCAACAAGTTGAAGCGCGCGAAGTGGTAGTCTGATGGTGACCAGTGCACTAGCAGAGGGCAACAACGAAGGTCTTGCTTTTCTGGCGCGTAGTAGACAGCGGGTCGCGGTTGTGTTCCAATATCATGTTATCACCAGTCAGTCACCCCTCCAAATCAAAACCAAAAGTGCAACTGCACGCAGCTACCACCCCTAGGCCCTCTGTTTTTCGATGAAGTTGCCATTCAGCGGAGCTGCTAAAATCTTGCCAGAGGTAGAGATGATATCAATTTTAATCAGCTAAATAGACATGGCCATTTCAGCCCGGAACCGGCTGAACCGGTCTGGAACTGGCCCAGAACCGTGGCCCACGGTTCCGGTTCCAATATTTCAGGCCCGCGGAACGGCCGGTTCGGCGGTTCCAATATAATTTTTTTTTTTAATTTTTAAAAATATTATAAAAGATGCATTGAAAAACTATTCCCCGGTGGGAAGGGAAAGCTCAAAATACGGCCAATATTTCAGGCCCGCGGAACGGCCGGTTCGGCGGTTCCAATATAATTTTTTTTTTAATTTTTAAAAATATTATAAAAGATGCATTGAAGAAGGATTGAACTCTGGACCCCCAATTACATTCCTGGGCACTTATCCACTGAATTACATCATCATTATTGAACAAATAGCTTTGTTAAATATATAAGTTCCTGTAAATACGAGATTATTATAAGTAATTCTTATTTTCAATATTTCTTGTGTATTATTAAACAATAATAGTAATATCCTTAAATAAGATATATAATTGAAAAATATAATTAATTTTTCAATAGATTCTTAAAATTCATACTAATGTTATTGATAAGTTAAAAGAGGTTCAAAACTATCACATGAATGATGAACAACATACTATTAAATCTGAAATCTTAATATTTACTACAAATATTATCTCAAACCAATAAAACTGATTGTTAAAATATTGTTGCATCTTATACGTTATAATATATCTCATATAACAATAGATTGATTCATAATAAGTATGAACTTTTTAAGATTACTACTAACTTAAAAGTAAATCTTAAATTAATGGATAATATATCATATTTATTTATACTAACTTTTAAGAATATTATGTTAATTGAATGTTACTCCCTCCGTCCCGGTAAAGTAGTCCCTTTTTTTTTCGGCACGGGAATTAAGAGTTGTGAGTGTAGTGGAATTAATATTTTATTGGTGAGTGTGAAAAAGGTTGCCATTTTAGGAAAATGGGACTATTCTATGGGACAAACAAAAAAGGAAAGTGGGACTACTTCAATGGGACGGAGGGAGTATTTAGTTTACAAGTATACAATTTAATACAAAGAATGGACTAAAAATATAAAATGAATACACAAAGAATTAAAGAGGTTTTGAATTTTCATACATACTAATTTAACTCAAAGTTATATTATATAAAATGATAATATATGTCATTAAAATCTTATTATTTAATAATTAATAGATAACAAATCTAAACTTGTAAGAATGTTACTAATTTTAATATTATGTATTGAAAAATGCATAATATATCATATTATTGTATATGATAACTTATAAGTTATAACATATTTCACATTATAATTATAATAAATTTATAAAGGTAATAATTTAATTTATTTTAGTTCAAATTTATACTATTAGAGGATTTGTAGCCTAGTGATAAGTGATTTCTAATCTTCATAGAGGTTACAGGTTCAAATCCTCTTCTTTACATTTTAAAATTTTATAAAAAAAAAAAAATGAAATTGGCCGACCCGCCGGTTCCGGACCCGGAACCGTCCTCTATGTTAGGAGGGCCGGTTCCGGGCCTGGAACCGGCCCGTGGGCATGTCTACAGCTAAACGGCACGCCCTATTGTTTTTATTTTATTGAGAAGACATGTCTCATTGTTTGTGCCAGCTATTACTTCTTTTTTTATAATTTTTTTCAAATATTATTGAAGTTGTTTTTTTTTTTTTTTTGCTATAATCCTCATTCATTAAATAAAAATTTACAGTTTTGATTTTTTATATTTTAATATTATTAAAAACACATCCTTAAAATATATGGCCTAAACCATCGTAACATAAGTATATTGAGCTCAATTCTCATAGTTGGAAACTTGGACTAGAGAAATCAACACTATTTTTAAAATACTTCGGGCTTCAATACCTTTTTATGTCCTTTTGATATTATAAATTAATTTGAAATTTTATCATGTCAATATGTATTATGTGTTTGAAAAATAAATTTATATATGAATAAAGGATATATATAATTTTCATTATTTACTCAAAAAGTTTGGAGATATATATGACTAAAAAGAGAGACGAGACATGGAGAAATGGGTCAGGAAAAAAAAAGTAAATAATCAAATAAGAAATTTATTGAGAAAAAATTTTTGACTTGGGAAAAAGAAAGAATGTGATAGAATTAGTAATTATGCAAAAATAAAAAGAAGTGGGTTACCAAAGCAATGTTATTAAGGTAGAATAGTGTAAAGAAAAATGTTTTAGCCCAATACATATAATTGTAACTATTCTAATAACCTTTCAACAATGTTTTTTTTCCAGCAATTTCTTTCTATTTAAGATATCTAATTTTTTTCCTTTCAAGATCTAATTTATTTTTCTTAAAATAACCCTTCTGCGATTTTTGCTTCACAGATTTTTTTTATTATATTACAAACAAAATTAAGTTAGAATATGATATTAAATTTAAATTTAAAGTAATTCTGCAAAAATAAATACAATATCTCATTATATATATTATTTTCTTTTACATATATTTTTGTTTCAAATAAACTATACCAATTACCACTAGATTATGTGCCCTGTCGAGTGAAATCTATATCTATATAATATATTAATGGACATTTGTTTATAGATGTACTTATACTTCACAGCATAACAGAGTTTAAAGGTTTATATTTCTCAAGTCTTTTTAAATTCAACTTACAAAAATGCTATTATCGTCACTTCACTTGGCATCTAACACTTGAAAACATCTGCAATTTCTCCAACTCAATCCCAAATAAGCACAAAAAAAGATGATGGCTTCGCACCTAGGTGAACAACAACCATGATCAATGTACACTGCTCCTCCGAAGTTGTCTCAAATCAATGCAAAAGAAAGAAAAAGAATTTGCAACCTTTAGGCCAACAACAAAATCTATTTAATATTTTTTCTCCAATCTCAAATTAACACAAGAAGAAAAAGGTTCTTAATCTCGAAAAATAACAACCATGGAGTATTTATTGTTCTTCTATTCGTAACTATGAAAAAAATGGAGAATAGATATCTAGAACTGTAAAAAAAAATATGAAGAAGAGAGGAGGGCAGAGTACGTAGTTTTCTGAAAATGAAAATTGTCAGAAAAAAGTACTGTGATTTAATGCACCGAACCTTCGCAATGTAATTGTAGAGAACGGGCAGTCTATCACTGCATACTAGCTACTATGCAAAATATTAAATAACTTTTATTTGTCATTTGAACATCAATAATATATTTATATATATTTTTAAGAGAAGATCAAACCTCCAAAGTTAAAAAGGAACATATCAAAAGTAAATTAAGATGAAAAAATATTTACTCCAACCACAGTATTAAATTAGATATATGTTTCTTCTAATTTTGTACTCATAACATCACAAATCTATCTATATAGTAATTCAATATTTTTCTTCAAGAATTTATCAATTATTTCAAAGTATTATTTTATTTCTTTACATCTTCAAATAATATGCTTATATTTTTCAGTACATATATAGATATATTTGAGTTAATAAAGTATGGTTTAATTTTCTTTTTCAATGTTTGTTTGGTATAAATATTTGTCGAATTTATATATTTTTTATATAAAATATTAGTATAATATACTTCTTAATGGATAATAGTTTCTTAAATTGTCAATAAAGTAAAAAAGATGAATTTTTTTTATTAATAAATGCAACTATGTGATTCTAACTTATTCTATATTTTTATTTGCTAATCAAAAGATTAATGTTTTGCCATACTTTAATAATTTTATTTAAGACTAAATATTGATAACTTACAAATATTACAAAAATGGCAAATGCTTAATTCAAATATATAATTGAATAATTCAAATGGTATAATACTACTCATCCAATTAATTTTATTAGCAATATATAAAGTATATATTACCCATGTTTCAATCAGATAATCACATTAAAATATGTTGGATTATTTAAGATGAAATTCCTAAATTTTATTTAAGATTACTTTTACGAGCAATGTATCAATTATCAAGTGCCAAATTGATATTACCCTAAAATTTTAATTAGTAAATTTAACATTCTTGATATACCTTTACTTTATATATATTGAATTTTATTAAATGTTTCACAATTTATAAAATTTATCATTATATTTTCTATAGTTACAGTATAATGTATAAATGGATCCGTGCAACGCACGGGTATAATACTAGTAATAATAATAATAAAAACACCAGGAGCTCCGAAATGGAAGGGATCCAAGCTAGTCATTAATACACATTAATCAGTCCTCCTTAAAAAAACCCAACCAAATATCCAGTTCTATTACATAAAACAATGTTCACAATCCAGTTTTTTTTTTTTTCCCTCAAAAATGTTCAAATTTACATTTATCCACAATGAGGCTCCTCACCACATGCTTCCCATCAATCCAAGAAAGAGCCCCAGCAGTGACTCACCGTTGGATTTGGAATCACCAAAAGAAATGAGGCAGTGAATTACCGTTAGACTGCAGCAGTCAGCAGCGCTCCAATGGTGGACTGACTGCAATGGGGAAGAGTGTTAACTTCTATTCTATTCCATAGATGAAGAATAAATGATAAAGCTTTCATCATCATTCATGTGGTTTATACTTGAGTTTATATAGATTACATTGAGAGCTTCAACAAGCTCAACTGCTTCGTGTAACAGAAAGAAGAAGAGTCTAGAATCTGTTACAACTGCCTAGCTTCTAGAAGAGTGAAAACATACTACATTTCTAGAACAATAATCAGGTGAAATAATTTTTTTCTCTTTTAAAATTAATTAATTTATTGTTTTTCCATAAAATTTTATTCATAATTTTCCTGTGCAAACTACTATTTACTTACTGTTGAGATTCTGGATGTTGGAATATCTTCTCAAAGATCAAAGTATACATGGAAAATATCGATTATGATCAATCAGAGATTGTAATAGATATCTTAGTTTCCTTATTTCTAATCATGTAACCTCTATTTAAGAGGCATCTTGTAAACACTTTAGACTATCAAAGAAAATACAATATCTCACTTTCTCTCAAAACTATGTTCAAATCCAAAATTCATCATGGTATCAGAGCAGGATTTCGGTCCTGACTCTGCATAACCGAAAAAAAAAAAAATTCGTTTAGGCTCAGAATTGTGAGTTCTTCATCGCCGTTTCTACTCAAATCAGCCACCAAGCCATCAAACCAAACCCATCTCCAAATCAGCCACCAGATACCAAATCAAACATCCCACAGATCATATTGTGAACTCAGAAAAAATTCATCATCGTTCATACCTTTCTCAAACCTTCCGACCCAGACCAAGGCAGATCTACAGTTCCTCCAAAACCTGCAACAAACATGACAGAAACCAATCAGAGTTCTACAATCAAAATTCCAGACAATGTTTATCTTGGAGAGAAACTGGATGGCAACAACTATCCGGTATGGTCTAGGCTTATGAAAATAGCCATTGGAGGAAGAGGATGTCTTCCTCATATCACAGGGAAACCAGCACCCCCGGATACAACCGATCAAAAATTTCCCAAATGGGAACAGACGGATTTAACCGTCTGTTCTTGGCTGCTGCAGAACATGGAGAGCCGATTAATCGGCAACTTCGCCCACTATCAAACTGCTAAGGCAATTTGGGATGCCCTTGCAACAACATACGGCAGCGGAATGGATCCGTTCATTCTCTATGACTTGGAAGTCAGAGCAAACAAAATCAACCAAGGAGGGATGTCATTAGAGGACTATTGGAACAGTCTCCAAACTTGCTGGATGCACATCGACAGAAGGGACTCGAGCGCCGGAGAATTCTGCGACAAATGTACCCTGCAATATCAAAAAAATCAAAGTCAGAGACGATTATTTCAATTTCTCTCTGGATTGGATTCAAAATTCGATCCAATCTGGAGAGATATCCTCAAGGAAATTCCCATACCTACTTCCGAATCGGCATTCAATAGAGTCCGGAGTGATGCCGCCAGATCAGAGATTCTCCAATCGGCAACAACACAGGAAGGATCAATTGGCTCCATAGGGTCGGGTCTCGCCCTCAAACAGCACCGACCAAACACCGCCCGCACCGAAAATCAACCGCCACGACGCGAAAACACACAAGAGAAATGTGCTTTGAGTTGGTAGGATATCCCGAATGGTGGGAGGACAACCACAAACCCCCCACCATCGGCAAAGGGAAAGCGGCAGTCGCTGGAGAGGAAGGTGGGGGTCGAAAGGCGACGGCCATCGACGAAGTCGGATATGGGGGTTTTACAAGAAGCAGCGATGATGGCAGTCGAGGAATACCAACGCCGCCCCAGCTGCTCAAAGGAACGACGACGAAGCTATCGACACGATTTTCAGAAGCAGCGGCGGCGGAAATTGAAGAGGGGGCGGCGTCGGCATCCTGGCAGGCGAGAGGGGCTGCGGCGGCGCCATAGCAGGCGGCGGCGACCAGGCCGGCGACGGGGAAACCGGCGGGGCAGGAATCGGAGGGGCAGGAATCGACGAAAGGTAAAGGGTTCGGTTGTAAAGCCAAACCCTACGCCCCTTTTTCATCTCAATTATATTACAAAAACCCTAGTTTGCAATTTGGCCCTTTCAGATTCGTTAATTCCAATTCTGACCCCATTAATTTGCATAATAGTCCCTGCAGCCATCATGTTTTTAAATCTGATCCTACTACTTTGCAAATTAATTCCCCAGCCCACCTTAATAAACCGTCTTGCTATGATAACTCCACACGAATAAAATCAAATGCATGTACTGTTCATAATAAAACTGTTGAAAAGGACAGGCATTGGATTTTTGATTGTGGAGCATCAGATACAATGACCTTTGATAGGGATGATTTTTTAGAATTTTCCAAACCCCTACGAACTCATGTTGAAACTGCCAATGGGAATATTACACTTGTTAGGGGGGCGAGAACTATTAAAATTTCTCCTAACATTTGCCTTACCAATTGTCTCTACGTTCCAAATTTATCACATAAACTTCTTTCAATCAGCCATGTCACTAAAGAGTTGAATTGTACCTTACTCCTTCATCCTCATTTCTGTGTTTTACAGGATATTCGGACGAAGGAGATCATTGGACGTGGCACTGAGCGAGATGGACTGTACTACGTCAATGAAATTACTCCTTGTAGCTCTGCGTTGTTGGCACATGGATCGTCTGAACGAGAAATTTGGTTATGGCACCGACGGTTAGGACACCCATCTTCTAGTTATCTTAAAGTTCTCTTCCCTAAATTTGCAAAATTTCATGTTGGTACTTGTGAAACTTGTGTTTTGGCTAAAAGCCATAGACAATCTTTTCCTCTCAATAATACTTGTGTCAACTCTGTTTGCTCTCTTATTCATGCCGATGTTTGGGGTCCATCACCTATGTTTAATAATCACAAATATCGTTATTTCCTGCTATTTGTAGATGATTGCACTCGGGTGACATGGGTTTACTTCTTAGAACATAAATCCCAAGTTAGTACTAAATTTGTCCACTTTTACAACATGACCCAAACACAATTCAACAAACCAATACAAACTCTTAGAACTGATAATGGGGGGAGTTCATAAATCAAACCATGAAAGATTTCTGTGCTAAAAAGGGTATTGTCCATCAAACTACTTGCCCACACACACCAGAACAAAATGGAGTCGTGGAACGGAAAAATCGTATCATTCTCGAGATGGCTCGTGCTATGTTAATAGATTCACACGTTCCACTCTCGTTCTGGCCTGAAGCCATAGCCACAGCTGTCTATCTTATAAACAGACTCCCCACCAAAATCCTACAACTCAAAACACCTCTCGATATTCTAGCCACTCATGCTCAAATACCCGCACCCCTTACTCTTCAGCCTAGAATTTTTGGATCATCAGTCTTTGTCCATATTCCTAAACATAAACGGTCAAAACTATCCCCTTGTGCAGAGAAATGTGTCTTTTTAGGTTATGGGGTAAATCAAAAAGGATACCGATGCTACAATCCAAAAACCCGTCAAATCCTTACCACCATACACTGCACATTCCTTGAAACCGAATACTTCTTCAGCCAACCTAGCAGTCAGGGGGAGACTTTAGATACACTGGAAGTAAGTGACTCACTAAGTTGGCTAACGAATTTCCCAGATGATAATCCACAGGTTGCCAACAACACAACAGCTCCGAGTGAGTCAATTGCTGAGACAGAAGTACAGGAATCTTCTTCAGTGCACACCGACAATGACACTCCGTCTCCAGTATCCTTGGAATCACAACTTGATAATGAACCTACCAATCACACTGAACCTGAGACAGCCAGCCAAGACTATGTTTTACCTCCCAGAATGAATCGAGAAATTCCTCCCCGCCGCTACTCTCCGGAACGGCAATCTCGATCACGTTACTCAATTGGGTCATTGGCAAGAATAAAGCTCTCAGACAATGCTAAAAATTTTGAGAGAGCTCTGTATGAAGGGAATATCCCACAATCAGACATCGATGCCATTCAAAATCCAAATTGGAAGCAGGCTAGGGATAAGGAAATGAAAGCTTTAGCCCGGAACACAACCTACGAGAAATGCCAGTTGCCAGCAGGAAAGAAGCCAGTAGGATGTCGCTGGGTCTTCACAATCAAAAGAAAGCAAGATGGTTCTATCAAAAGGTACAAGGCTCGCTTGGTAGCCAAAGGGTACACCCAAACATACGGTGTGGACTATGCTGAAACGTTCGCCCCAGTCGCAAAGTTGAACACAGTAAGAGTTCTTTTATCCATAGCCGCAAATAGAGACTGGATTTTACACCAATTTGATGTAACTAATGCCTTCCTTCATGGAGAATTGAAAGAAGAAGTTTACATGGAGCCACCGCCCGGATATACTGAACAGTTCAGAGCAGGAGAAGTATGTCGATTAAAGAAAACCCTGTATGGATTAAAACAATCTCCACGGGCATGGTTTGGAAGGTTTTCCATTGTTATGAAGAAACTTGGATATGCCCAAAGTAATTCAGACCACACCTTGTTCCTGAAGAAGCGAGGGAATCTCTTGACATGTCTTATTGTCTACGTTGACGATATGATTTTGACAGGAGATGATGTGGAGGAAATCGAGAACATTAAAGGAGAATTATTCAGAGAGTTCGAAATGAAGGACTTAGGAAATCTTAAGTACTTCTTGGGAATCGAAGTGTTACGGTCAAATGGAGGCATCTTCATTAATCAGAAGAAGTATACGCTAGATCTTTTAGCCGAATGTGGAATGGTGGATTGTAAGACGGCGTGTACCCCCATTGTTACGAATCATGGGCTTTGCATTAGAGAAAAAGGGGAAAGCACAGATCGGGGAAGATATCAAAGATTAGTGGGGAAACTCATTTACATATCCCACACCCGGCCAGATATTGCCTATGCGGTCAGCGTAATCAGCCAATTCATGCATCAACCTCAAACAGAACATATGGATGCAGCTCTCCGAGTTGTCAGATATTTGAAGGGAACGTTTGATTACGGAGTTCTACTCCAGAAGACTGGGCACCTTGAAATTCAAGCCTACACAGATGCAGACTGGGCAGGGAACCCTATTGATAGAAAATCTACAGCTGGGTACTTTGCTATGGTTGGAGGAAACCTTGTATCATGGAGGAGCAAAAAGCAGAAAGTTGTAGCATTGTCCAGTGCCGAAGCAGAATTCCGAGGGATTAAGAGTGGTCTCACAGAGGTATTATGGTAACGAAGACTCATGACAGAGCTTGATCTTCATACAGGAAAAACAAGCAGATTACTCTGTGACAATAAGGCAGCTATCAGCATCTCTGAGAATCCAGTACAACATGACAGAACCAAACACGTGGAAGTGGACAGACATTTCATCAAAGAAAAAATCGAACAAGGGATAGTGGCCCTTCCATATGTTTCGTCCAAGAACCAATTAGCTGATATTCTTACCAAGGCAGTCGATTCCAAGAGCTTATCTGATATATTAAGCAAGTTAGGTGTCGGAAATCTCACCACTTAACTTGAGGGGGAGTGTTGGAATATCTTCTCAAAGATCAATCAAGATCAAAGTATACATGGAAAATATCGATTATGATCAATCAGAGATTGTAATAGATATCTTAGTTTCCTTATTTCTAATCATGTAACCTCTATTTAAGAGGCATCTTGTAAACACTTTAAACTATCAAAGAAAATACAATATCTCACTTTCTCTCAAAACTATGTTCAAATCCAAAATTCATCACTGGAAAAACAAAAATTCGTGGAATAATTTGTTAATGAATTGGATTTGAGAATCCTGAGATCTTGAAACATCATGTTTGAGTTAATTATTCATTTTATTCTCTCCAATAATGTAAAAAGAATATTATGAAGCCAAAACACCCACACAATCTCAACTTTTTAATTTTATTTTCAAGATTATGAATTTCGAGAGGATAATACAACACTTTTTCTTGACCATACATCTAAAAAAAATATCAAACAAAATTATTTTATCAATATCGTATTTTATTTGGTAACGTAAGTAAAATGTCGGTTTCAGGAAAGGCAGAGGTCAAGAAATAACTTACAAGTAAACTCTGCCACATCATCAAATGACCAGAGCATGGCAGCCAGGATTGAAGAGCATTTCCGAGGCTGGAAGCTGAATATTCTTCTTTTTTAATTTTTATTTATTATTTTTCTGTGTTAAATTAGATTTAGATTTCTGCAAAATACTTAATTAGTACAAAAAATTTGAAAAAAAAAAGAAGAAAAAAATAAGTGAACGTGGGCACTGAAGCAGAGTTCCATTGGAGGATGTAAGAAAATTAAGCAGATCCGGATGAGAACATGTTTAGTGTTATGCATACAACAAAATGCAGCTCTTTCTCCCTTCTCTCTCTCTCTCTAGTAGATAAATAATCATATTTTTTGGGTGGAAAATATTTAGTTGAGTTTCTATATTGCAAGTGGTGTTTTATTTTTCTAAGTATATTTTAGTTAGGGTGATTCTAAATGCAGCACATTTTATATTTCAATTTTATGCTTATGATTTTAACTTAAAAATCTAAAAATAAAATAAAATTATATTCTTAGACTTCCAAGGGCAGCAGGATTCCTATGAGACTCGAGAGAGTGTTTTGTTTGAGGGAGAAGAAAACAACTAGTGCCGGCAAAGAAGGGAGAGGAGATTGATGGTTTATCTCAGATGGTTTCTGCCAGAAGTCCGTTTTCGGGTGGGACACTCTCCTGGAGGGACGCTCTATTGAAGAATGCTCCTTTTTTATGTTATAAATCAAATGTTGAAAAAAACTCTTGATCGACAATGACTATAAATTTCTTCCATGATAGTTTTAAAACTTGGACTTAGCTTAACAGTGTACAATTACCATATACAAGATGACATTTTCATTCCTATATCTTATTTCTTTCTCTTTCCAATTTGTTATTTTTTCTTTGTTCTCAACTTCACCTAGTTAGTGCACTTGGCTCATACAGTAAGAATTGCTTTAGAATATATTTGGTGGCGGAGCTTTCTTATAACGTCTGTTGAGTGTAAGATTTTGAACTTTGAATAACAGGCAACCTCAATCTAGGTTTAATTATTTGAATATCAAATCTTTTAATTAATATTTTAAAATAAATATATAAGAGTAAAATTGAAATTTTATATCTTAATATTTTTAGAGGGGCTGTAAAGAGAAAAAAATGCGGATAGAATCACCCTTTTAGTAAATATTCTATATTTACTAATTGTAACATATTAAGATGTATAATTATAAAGTATAATAAATAAATAATACTAACGGAAAATGAATAAAATTATGTTCTAGTTGGATTAGAGAGTTTATGCATATAAATTATATTTTTAAATTTTTTTTTCTAATTGCAATTATATTAGGGCGAAGACTAATTGTTAGGATATAATGGCGGACTCGGCCCGTTATGCAATGGCGCAAAATAAATGAGTTCGTCCAATTTGAAAAAATCGCATGCATGGTTTTTATTAGTCCTACTTTTTAATTGAGACTTATTTTGTAATATTGATTTAATTTTAACTACAAATCATTAATCTATATTTAAAGACGTCTGCTATAATTTCTTGTATAAAAATGTTGAAATCAACCCATATCTTATCTCTAATCTTGAAAGTTTTTTATAATAATAATGTATTAATTTTAACACACACATCCAAATGTTATCTTGGCAAATTCAAACCCATAATTTCTGAGTAAAAAACAAAATGCTTTCACTATTACACTACCAGAACGAGACATCTCGAAAGCTTTTTAAAAATACAAAATACGAAACCTACTAAGCTTAAGCACAACATAACTACGCATTTTCTAAATATAAGAAAAAAAAGCAAAATAGTACTGAAACATATATGTACTTTTCAGAGCAAAAAAAAAAGAAGAAGAATTTATTCTTTTAAGAGATGCCAACCTTCTCTTGAAGAAGATGGAAAATGATTAGATAGTGCAATGGATCGATGCCACAAAATATAATAATCATTACTACTATTGGGCTCTCTACCCATCCATATCAACACCACCTATTTTAATATGGGTATTGCTATTTTTTATTCCTCATTACTCATATTTTGGTTGATTTAATAATATTATTGGATTTTTTTTCCAATCAGAGGAACTGTGTCGAAAACATATTTTCTATATTCAAAATATTATGTGTTTTGAGATATCTTAAAAAAACTAATGTGTGAATTTTAAATCAATGAGTTTTATTAAAAAAAAGAGAGAACTACTAAATAATATTAATATATTAGGTAAGAGAATTAATTGTTGCCACATAATTTTGAGTTTGATAAATGATTGCCATCTTTTTTTTTTTTTTTAATTTAACATTAATTAAACACACACACCCTACATGTCTGATACATCCCATTATGAGGCCCATTACTAGTAGCCCAAGTGATGTTTATTCAAGGCCCAATTCCTTAGGGTAGAATTAGGTTTCATATATATTGCATTTTGTATTGAAGAGGAACGATTATGAAATGAATTAACCAAGTTCTATCTTCTTCCTTTTCGTCTACTTCTCTCTCTGTTTCTTATCTTTAATTCTGGAGTTTAAGCTCACTCGAAGAGCTCTATCCCCGATCATCCTTCGTGGGTGTATCAATGTCCCCATTAAAGCTTGAACCTATGATCTATTGGTAATAGGTAGAGTGCTTCAACCACTGCACCCCGAACAACAGGGACAAATGATTGCCATCTTTGTTGCTGAGGAATAAGGGAAGGTCTCATGTTAGACATGCCTAAATCATTTAGGCGGGTTTTATCCATTAACCCAACCCAAACCCATTTAATATATCTTAATTGGGTATTAATAAACCCTATTTGGGATGGGTGAACCCATTTGGGTAGGATAAAACCCGCCTAAACCGTTTAGGCCTGCCTAACACAAGTTTTTGTCGAGGAATAATTGTTTTAATTCCAGCCCATTAGTTTCTCTGCTCCTTTTGTTAATGGGAAGGTCTAAGGTTAGGCATGCCTAAACCATTTAGGCGGGTTTTATCCATTAACCCAACCCAAACCCATTTAATATACCCTAATTGGGGATTAATAAACCATATCTGCGATGGGTGAACCCATTTGGGTAGGATAAAACCCGCCTAAACCGTTTAGGCCTGCCTAACGCAAGTTTTTGCCTTTGTTAATTGATACTAATAAATAATTAAGCACGACTGCCAACTTTTTCTTTATTTTTTCATCACTTTATCTGAAAAGACGAAGAACATTTGAGACACAAATCTTCGAATTTATTTTTCCTTTATTAATAAAAAGATACGGGCCTGAGCCTGGCTGAGCAAGGAAAAGAATCTTCCATGTAATGTAATTTACAGCTATACAAATTCTATTATGATATATATCATTAACACACCCATAATAATAATAATAAAAATTATATAAGTAGAATTAGTAATATCACAAATTTATAAAAGAATTTGTGGCCACTTAAGTATAGGAATTTTAATCGGTCAGCTGATCGGTTTTAAAGGCAGCTCTATCTAGTTACAGATTATTGGTTCTGGACCAAATCGAATTGAATTTTCTCGGGTTAAAATTTTTTTGACACCAACTCTAATGATATGAGCAAAGGATGATCAACCAAGGCATGCACTAACAAAAATCAATTTTGAGAATGAAATAGCCAACTCTTGATAATGATTATTGATATATAAAAACCAGGAATTCAAAATTAACCCTAATAATAATAATAAATAGTAAAAAAAAAACTTTTCTTGGATTTTCTTGAATATGATGCAGCTGGTGCACGTAGATGAACTTCCATACACTGCTACCTGTAATCTGGTAAGTTAATCAACAACTCATCAACATCTACCTTCATTATTGATCTTCTTTTTACATTAATAATATATTATAGTTTTATTTGTTGTTTGTAGTTACTAGTACCTTGTTTATATCTTCATATCATCTCCAATTGAATATTACTGATGGAGAGCCCCTCTAACTCCACCCCTTTCTTGAAATACTCCACATCTGATTTGTATACACAGACTTGAATCTGAAGGCTATCATTCCCATTGTCGAGCTGAACTTCCTTTATTTTTACTGCTGAAATGTTGGCCGACATGCTGCATAACTCCAAACGAATGAGTTCCAGTGTTGGAATGTCACCAATTCCCTCTGGAATCTCTTTTAAGCTGCTCATTCTACAAAGAACAAGCTTCTCCAGAACTGGGAAATGGAAGTGGTCTGCATCCCAATGCTCGAGGTCTGTATTACCAATTTTCAAGAACTTGGGGTGTTGAAATTGACCATCAACAGGACTCCACTCTCTTCCACGGACAGAGTATTCTTCCAGAATGAGAATTTGTAGTTGAGGCAATGAACCCACCATCACTGTCACATCTTCCCACTCAATTTCACGGTTACTCAAGCTCAACTTGTTTAGCGAACTCGGGAATCTGAGTTTCTCATTCAGCTGGGGAGTCTCACATATGAATCTCAACTTGAGTGATTCAAGTTTGTCCAAGCGACCCAGATTGCACAGATTCTCAATCATGCAATCATCATATCCAGGTAACTCATGATCATAGGATAAACCTAGTTTCTTGATATTGGGGATGCTCTTACATACCTCCTCACTCAGATTCACATTCACTGCTGTTTTCAGTGTTTGCAGGTTTTCCAAAATCAACATCTCATCTCCTCCGTTGCACCCAGGAACATAAATCTCATCACACTCCACATGTCTAAGTTGTCGCATCTTAAAAAATTCTGCGGATACAACAATACGAACATATCCATAATATCCTTTAATGATTAAAGTTTGCAGATTCCACACAAGGGAAAAAGAACTAGGTAGCTTCCACAGGTACGGCTTCATCCTGCAATGATAACCAAGATAGCACAGGTTTACATTCCTATATAATTCTGCAGGTGAATCAACCCCATCTTGGCAATTGAAAACTCTAAGCTATTCTTGATTTTTCACCTGCCCGATTGTAAGAATCCTTGTCATAATACTTCGCACAAGTGGGATTCGGCCTTCTAAGAATCTTGAATTCCAACATATGAGGCGACGCCAACTACCAGCTTCTATAGTGTCATCCTCACTCACGTGAAAAAATTCTTGTCGCTCAGCTACTTTTATGCATAGGTCTCTCAGAAGATCATGAATGCCACAAGATCCAATTTTTCCATTCTTACGCAGCCCACCAACTAAAATTAGATTTCTCTCTATCAGATCCTTCAAGTACCCCTCTCCAATCTCTTCCAAAACCTGGGATCCATTTGGTTTTATAAATCCCTCAGCTACCCAAAGTTTGACAACATTTGACACACGGATTTGGGCATCCTCTTCAAACACTCCCATATAAAGGAAACATGGCTTTAGATGAGGACGCAAGTGGGTGTAACTTAGAAACAACACATCTAAGCATTCTTGTTTCTCTTTTAAATCTGAAACTGATGGTTTTATATCTTTCACAATACCTTTCCAGTATTCTACAGTTTTAGGTGACTTACGAAGGAGCCCTCCCATCACAACAATAAACAAGGCTAGTCCTTTGCATAATTTCACAATCTCCTCGCTCACTTCCTCTAGTTCAGGAGGGCAAGGTTCACTTTTGAATGCTACTTCATAAAATAATTTCCTACTGTTATAGTCATCTAAAAATCTCATAATAAAGGGAGAAGAGCCACAATCCTTAGCCACATCCGACAGCCTGGTAGTCAGAACAATCCGACTTCCATTATTGTTATTGGGAAAGAAACGTCTTACTTCCGCCCAAGCTTTAACACTCCATACGTCATCCAAAATAATCAAATATCTTCTACCTGACAAATTCTTATGTAAGTGTAGCCCTAAGTCATTGTTACTGGGTTTCTCTAGACCACAAACAAGTTGTGAGAGAGTTTTTTGTGCATTGTGTTGCTGAGATATGGATGCCCAAGCACGAAAATGAAAATGCTCCTTGATGAGTTGATTTTCGTATATGTTTTTAGCAAGAGTAGTCTTACCCGTACCACCCATCCCAACGATTGAGATGGTGTGCAGATTGGATGGGCGCTCAAAAGTAAGCTCGTGCAAAAGCTGATTCAACTCGGCATCAAGTCCCACCATAGCAGTCTCTCCAATCTCCATGACAGGTGTGGGAAGCTCCTCCCTCAATCCCTTGATCCCCTTAAATTCATGAGCTTTTTTCATGACAGCATCCATGTCCTGAATTCTCCGTTGCAGCAACCAAAGGATTTTTTGCTTGGCATATCGAGAAAGCAACGGTTTCATGACAGCATCCATGAGACTTGGTTTGCTCGTTCCAGCACGAATCTGAGCCACAAGGTGAGATTCAATCACATCTTCAGCAGCATGAGCTGCAGATGCGATTTCCCGCTCCAGATCTTGGGCTTCTCTGCTACCTCCACCATAATTATTGGCCTCTATGAAACAGAGCAAGGATCCGGCCTTTTGAAGAAGGGTTTGGATTTGTTCGTTGTCGAAAGAAGTGGACAGGCGGGGGTGGATCATGATCTGCTGAATGTTATTCATGAGAGAAACTAGAGCTGCATAAGCTGCCATCTCTAATGTGTTCAGTTTGAGGAAGAAAACAGATTACAGATTGCAAAAGAGTTGATGTGAGGCTTCCAGTTCAGGATGAGGTTCGGGTAACCTGCCCCACATAGTCTGACAAACTAGTTATTGACTATAAAGCGCGTGCTACCAATCACCAAAACCAAAATATAATGAGTTTGTGTTTTTCAATAGATATTGAGGCATATAATTTAAATTAATACATTGTTTTTTAAAAAATATGCAAAATGCGAATAAGAAAGTAATTGAGCTGCTTTATTTTATTCTCGTTACTAAATTTCACCCTTGCATTGTATAAAAATTAAATTATAAATAAATACTTTGTAGATTAAATATAAGAATTATACAATAATTTTACATTATTAAATTTGAAATGACTCTAAATAAATTATATATAATGGTACCAATTAATTACCATATGAGACTAAAAATGGTTCATTAACAATGCAAAAGAATAAATAATTCTCATAAATTTATTTGATTGAGTTGTGTTGGTCCCGGATATCAGGGTATACTTTGGCAGCGGAAAATACGTAAGTTCGTTTCTTGCACTCTGCTGGTTACACAGCTGACTGGGACCTTGTCAGCTGGTAAGTCAACTGGCAACTGAGTATTCAGCTGACTGGCAACTGGCTGGTCAGCTGATGACTCAGGACTTAGAAAATTTTAGAGTCGAGTTTGCACAGTTATAAACTGGTTTCAGTTATACTCCAGCACTTGGGTGCTGGGTTTTAAATCAGTAAGTAAATGCTGAAAGCAGTAAATAACAAGGATATTTTATAGTGGTTCGATCAACTGATCTACGTCCACTCTCCAGTCGAAGCACTGGAAATTCACTAAAAAGAGTAATCCGGTACAAGATTTCCTACGATCTATTTCCAGCTGGTAGATGCCTCGTCTACCAGTCCACTGGATCAACCGCTCCCGGTCCTTGTCCTTCTTCAACTCTCGTCAGATGGATGGAGTGCGAGCACGTCACTTCAACCTCCTCCTCCGACTGATTGGGTGTTGAGTTCTCCCAAGAACTTGACTCTTGCTGGCGGCAAAACTGCCCGTAATAACTCTGGAGCTGGCTGGCTCAAGAGCTGCTATGTTCTTCCTCGGAATGAGAAAGAACACCAAATGAGATCAATAACTCACAAGCTAGAAGCTTGGAGTCTCGTGTTCAAATGATTGACACACGGAGTAGCTTTAAGAAAAGCCTCGAAAGATTGCTTATTCGCTGATATGAATGCGTTTGAGCTTTCGGTAGGTCAAGAGTATTGAATGCTGTTGGATCTCACGTATTTATAGACGTGAGATTCAGATTCAAATACTAGCCGTTGCACACATCCGGAATGGTCTTCTGACTCC
>JAPKLW010000027.1:193-26184 GCA_026898455.1 Plectranthus barbatus | reverse complement strand
CCAAAGCGGACAATATCATACTAATGTCGGAGTCTCGGTTCCTAACAGAGGTTATATCAACTCGATTGCACAATCACAACACGATAAGCAGCCAAATGTTATTTCGAGTAATTCACAAGTGATGACTAATCCTAAAGCAGGTTTCTTAGGAGCAAGGCAAGTTGATACGCTGTATGAATGTAGAACCAAATATCACCGTCTTGGCAACCAATCGTCACTACTTTTAATAGATGAAGTAATTTCCTTATATTTCATTATCAAGAATACAGATTATATACAAAAAGATATCTACAGATTATACTAATCTAAAACGTAGCTGAAGATACACTAAATATATACATTAATTTAGCTATATTTATTACGCCCCTGCAAGGGGTGGAAGAACATTCAGATTGGACCGAAATTCAGCAAAAAGAATAAGTGGTAGTCCCTTTGTGAAAATATCGGCAAGTTGATGACGAGAAGGAACCTGTAAAACTCGAACTTCACCTCGAGAGACCTTTTCCCTGACAAAATGAATATCCAATTCAATATGTTTGGTGCGTTGATATTGTACCGGATTCTCAGATAAGAAAATTGCACTCATGTTATCACAATAAACCAAGGTGGCCTTCAGAATAGGGCAATGAAGCTCAAGAAGAAGAATACGAATCCAACAAGTTTCTGAAACAACATTAGCCACCATGCAGTATTCAGCTTCTGTACTAGAGCTAGACAAAGTGTTCTCTCGCTTTGAAGACCAAGACAAGAGGTTATCACCCAAGAATACACAAAAACCAGATGTCGAGCGTCGGGTATCCGAGCAACCTGTCCAATCCGCATCAGTATATGCAATACGAGAAGAGCAAGAACTTGGATATATATAAAGACCAAATTCAAGTGTGCCTTTAATATAGCGAAGGATACGAGTTATCATCGCCATGTGAGCCTTCCTCGGGTCATGCATGAACAAACAAATCTGTTGAACTGCATACACAATGTCCGGGCGAGTAAAAGTTAGATACTACAATGCACCAGCTAAAATGCGGTATAAGCTCGGATCAGACACCAGTGCACTTGTTGTTTGACCCATTTTAGGTTTGGTATCTATAGGAGTAGATGCAGAGTTGCAATTCAGAAGCCCAACACGGTTCGATATATCTGTTGCATATTTATCTTGTGAAAGAAACAAGCCACCCTTACGTTGAGTTATTGCAACACCCAAGAAGTAATGAGCCGGACCCAAATCTTTCATCGCAAATTCAGAACTGAGTTGTAGAACCCAAATCTTTCATCGCAAATTTAGAACTGAGTTGTAGAACAAGAGACCGTCGTAGAGATTCCGATGAGGCAGTCAAGAGAATGTCATCAACATACACCAATAGGTAAGCCATGGATGTTCCTTTAGAATAAACAAATAAAGAGTGATCACATCGACTCCGCTCAAAACCAATAGTGACTAAAAAATCTGTGAACCGTTTGTTCCAAGCTCGTGGAGCCTGTTTGAGTCCATACAAAGATTTCTTTAATAGACAGACATGATCATGATGAGTAGGACTCCGAAAACCAACCGGTTGATGCATGTAAACTGTTTCAGTCAACATGCCATAAAGAAATGTATTTTTTACATCTAGTTGATGAACACCCCAAAATTTGGACAGAGCAAGAGGCAAAATCGCGCGAATAGTAGAGGGTTTCACCACTGGACTAAAAGTGTCACCACAATCATGCCAACCTGTTGTGTCTTTCCATCACCTACAAGAAAGGCTTTATGCCTCTCAAAAGAACCATCAGCACATTTCTTGTGGGTAAAAATACACATGGAACGTATAACATTAACATCAGATGGACGGGGATCCAACTCCCATGTCTTATTAGCAATAAGAGCATTAAATTCCTCCTGCATAGCCAATTTCCAATTTGGATCTTGTAATGCTTGATTTGGATTTTTAGGGTTTATAAATAATTCATACACTGTTTATTTATTGTTAACTTTATTCTCTCACCTCCAACATTATTATAAAACTTAGATTATGAAATTTATTGTGATCCCTATGTTTAACTTACCTAAATAGTAAATACCCTTAATTATAATCTAAAACAAAAAAAAGTTAAAATTTAAATTTTAGGAATCAATCTTGGTCATTGAATATCTAAAATTAAGGACCTAGATTTATTCTTAACTGGGTAGCACTTGATATATATATATATATATATATATATATATATATTGAGAGTTCTATTTGAATTTCACGTCTTATAGTAATATAGATAATTCTAAACACAGTTACAAAATTTCTCAACACAACCCCTTATTTTAAAATAAATAAAATCATTATTTGATATTACTGTTATGTCCTCATAACATAACCCCCAATTTATTTTGTTTCTATACAACACCTTCAATTAAAACTACTTTTCGCCTAATCTCTCACCAATTCACCTTCTTGATCCCGGTAGAACACATGCTATTGAACAGACGAAAATGGAAATAAAGTTAAGAATAAATCATCCATGAAATGGCCTATAAATAACCCCAACACTCAGAACAAAAAAAGCTTTTTGAACATTTTCAGAACAAGAATGGTTACACTCACAGACAATAGAGAGCGCATATAGATTTTTGAAGCCTCTGAAAGATAAGCCGACACTCTGCACAAATCTCCTTTCAAGCTCTCTGACCTTCTGTATTTTCATACACGAGACTTGAGTTCCTGACTCAATTTGTCACTCTGTGCTGCTCACTTTAAGCACGAGGTTGAAGCTTTACAGCTGAAACTATTCTCTGATGAAAATATCTTTCTAAGATATATTCATTGCAGTCAGTTTCCTTCTCTAGGATTATGATTCTCAGTTTTCGACCTAAGCTTAATCGTTTCAGAACCTTAAACTGAGTTGCAGTCAGTTTAAGAGAACCAGTGCAAATACTCCTTTTACTTCCGCTGCATATTTGGTACTCTGATTTCGGGACCAACAACAGTGACGCAAAATAAATGAGTTCGTATAATTTGAAAAAATTGCATGCATGCTTTTTTAATCTTTTAAATTGAGACTTTATAATTTTATTTAAAAATATTGAGTTTTAAAATTTTTAACTAAATTTGTATTAAAATTACTAACTGGTCAATGATTTTGTGACCGAATTTGCTTAGTTGCCATCTTATTATTGCTAATACTAATCAGCTGGTGCATAAAATATATCAACAATAAAGAATCGTGCGTTGGGTATTAAAAATAAAATAGGCATGAAAATTACAAATAATTAAAGTAGAATTAGAAAGAGGAAAGAAATTAGATTATGTACATAGATTTAATTTTAAATCTATAACCTTTTATCATAGATTAGTCGCTTTCGCCACTGTATCCCAAAAAAGCAAAACCTACTAAACTTAAGCATAACATAACCACACCTTTTCTTGATATAAAAAAAACCGAAATAGAATACTGAAACATATATACTTTTCAGAGCAAAAAAGGAAGAATTTATTCTTTTAAGAGATGCCAACCTTCACCTCAAGAACAAGGAATGATTAGATAGTGCAATGTATCGATCACACAAAATATAATCATTATTATTATTGGGCTCTCCTCCATCCATATAAACACCACTTATTTTAATGTGGGTATTGTTATTTTTCATTCCTAATCCTAATATTTTGGTTAATTTAATGGCATTATTGGATTTTTTTTTTCAATAAGAAGCGCAGTTGTGAAAACGCATTTTCTATGCGAAAAAAAATTATGTGTTCCAGATATCTTAAAAAGTTAAGTATGTAAATTTTAAATTAATATATTTTAAATTATTATATAGGTAAGAGAATTAATTGCTGCCGCATAATTTTGAGTTTGAGAAATGATGCCATATTTGCTGAGGAATAATTGTTTTCCAGCCCATTAGTTTCTCCGCTCCTTTTGTAAATTTATACTAATAAATAATTAAAGCACGAGTGAAGACTTTTTCTTTATTTTTTCATCACTTTACCTGGAAGGAAGAAGAACATTTGAGACACAAATCTTCGAATTTATGTAATGAAGTTGAAAAGATTTTCCTTATTTAATAGAAAGATATGGGGTCTGAGTAAGTAAAAGAATCTTCCATGTAATGTAATTTACAGCAACACAAATTCTATTATGATATATATCATTAACACTCCCACAATAATAATTATATAATGAGAATTAGTAATATTATGAATTTATACAAGAATATATGGCCACTCAAGGGTAGGGATATCAATCGGGTCAGCCCTTAAGTTTTCGGGCCAACTCTATCAGATTACGAGTTATTCGGTCTACACCAAATGGCTAAATTTTTTTCGCACTAAAAGATCTCTTGATCCAAACTCTAATCCATCGATTTTCGGGCTAACCCGTTGGGCAGACAAATTTAAGAATTTATTTTATTTATAATATCTTTTCATGTCATTATATATTTTCTCACTTTAATAATATTTTATTTTATAAAATATGAACAAAATATTTATTAAGGAAAAGAAAAGAAAAGATACTCTATCGGATTACTAGTTATTCGATCTTCACCAAATGGCTAAAACCAAACAAATTTTATTCTAGGAGAGCCAAACTATTTTAATTGTTCACTAGTGGAAAGCATGATCTTAATAACTTTCCCAAAATTACGGCCCTTAAAACCTAGAGAAGCCAAAATTCACAATATAGTTTTCTTTGTTCGTATTTGGGAAATGAAAACTGAAGCATTCACGTCCCTTAGTCGGGGTGCAGCAGTGATAGCACTCTATCTATGACTAAGAGGTCATGAGTTCGAACTTCTATGGGGATATATAGAGTGTATGTGTTTAAATTAGTTTAAAAAGAATTTTAAAAAAATAAAACTTAAGCATTCACCATTTTTTCGGGATGATACTCATTTATATAATTGATTTTTAAATTAATTATTTAATATTTACGATCGACTCCTCCTCAAATTATGAATATAACTTTGAGTAATACATTAATCAAAATAGCAATATACATATAATAATATATACATATCTAAATAAATCATTTAATCCAAAATTAAATCCCACATATAATTCATACATAAGACATTATATGATCAAAGGAAAATAAAATGATCAAACATACCTCACAAAAGCAAGTCATACAATGCATAAATTAGTAGAAGCAAATCAAATCAAATTGAAGAAAACCACAAGTCTCAAATCCTTAAAATAAATTGCAAAGACAAAGTTCTCCAACTTCATTAAACATTTCCAACCTCCAAGGCGAATAATCTGCAAAAGAAATTTCACAGAAAAAAGTAAGCTTGATCGAATACTTTAGTTAATAATCATGTTTTTTTTAATTGTACTTTTTTGCATAATACACAAAGCATAGTTAATTTGTGAACTGAACAAGTATTATTTATGAACTCAATAAGCATAATTCGTTTACTGAACTAGCATGATTTCTAAAAAATAAAAATAAATATTTCTAATTAAAAATCAAACTCAATACAAAATAAATAAAACAAGAAAAAAGTAAAGAGAAATTTTGCAGGATGGTAAACATACTTAACCCTTGGATGTTTAGACTTCATATATTAATCCTCAATCAAAATATTAAAAATCAAACATCGTCGTCATGCTTATAAAATTATAGCATATTGAAATGCTCATAGCTAACTACTCATAAAGCTTTATTTTCAGAATATTGGAAGAATTAATATTAAGAAATATCATATGCATACTAACCTGTCAGAAGTTTAGAAATCAACCAATATAAATAGATGGTATGTGGGAGATGTTGGCATAATATTGTCCTTCACCTTCACCATTCTCCCCTCCTTTCTTATATTTACCCTTGAACTCTTCTGACATATAATGGCAGCTCAATTCCTCAAGCGTGGAGATAAACTTCAATCCATCTGGAAGCTTATCCAAATTCTCGCAACTAGAAACAACTAAATTCAAAAGTTTGGGCATTGCTTCCTTTTCCAACTCCCATTTATATAAATTCTTCATGTACATGAGTTCAAGCCTCTTCAATTCCGGAAATGAATTTAAACCAAATCTCATTTCTATCTTCACCGCATTAAATATTTCTCGCTCCAAATGAAGTTCTTGTAACATTGGAAACTTCCCCAATACATCCATCAAATCTCCCTCGATCTTAGAATTCAGCATATATAAATAGATCAATTTGGGGCACATATCTTGCCTATAGGATGGAAAACTACTCCCGAATTCACAGTCGTAGATTCGCAAGTCAATGAGTGAAGGAGACATCAACATCTTGTTAAGAACATTTTCCAAATCACAGTACCAAACACGAAGTTTAGTCTCGCGCAATTGACATCCATTGCTGCTCATGTGGTCCACAATCTTTGACAAGCTATTCATATCTTCTATAATTTCAACACTCAGACTCCGAAGACTCGTCAAATTAATACTTTCAATGCAAACACTCATACTGACGACTCCTGTCAACGTCTCTAATTCATTTAACCCATCCAGTTTTAGTTTAACTCTTCCAATCACTTCAAAGACATCAGGAAGAAACAAATGTTTTAGCCTTTTCATCTTCCAAATAAGATTTGGCAAATATAATGCCCCCACCACTCTCAAATCTAAGGTCTGCACGAATGGCAGGTAGCAAACATGCTTTGGTAGCTCTTCCACACGGCAACCATTCAAGCTCAAGTATTTGAGATGGATTAGCTTCCCTATTGTACTCGGTAAGTTTCCATCTACAAACCCAACTCCATTGAACACAAGTATCCTCAAATGTTCTGAATTTTCAAACTTGACTGCATTTTCAAATTTTGGTTTCCCAAAATAGTCCTTGCAAAGAACCAAAAAGGATCTAAGATGTTTGAGCTCCTCCTTAAATACTGTGCTTAGTGTAGTAGCAACATTATCATCATCAACATTGATTGCTAACCTGTGTACGGAAGATCTAATAGCTGAAGGAATACCCTCCTGCTGTTTTGAAACATCAACACGTTTCATGAACTTCTCTTGTTCTGATTTTGTTGAACAAAGTTCGCGCATCAAGTCGTGAAGTCTACATGATTCATACTTCTTATGCGGGATGTTGAAATTCGGCCTTGTCACTTGAACCATACATCTTAATGCAAGGTCAGTCAAATAGCATTCAGCGACATCTCTCAAAGTCTCATTATTTCCTTTTTCTTCTGAAGAGATTAGACCTTCAGCCATCCATAGTAGATACAATTGCTCTGTATCTATCTCTTCATCCTCAGAAAAACATGCCAAATAAAGGAAGCAAGGTTTCAAGTGATACGGTAAAACATTGAAGCTCAGATCCAATACTGATTTTACTCTACTATCGCTCCCATTGCTCTCTCCTCTTCCCGTCAAGTACGAATCCATGTTACTACTAACCTCCCTCCATTCTAAAGGTGTTTGTTCTTTTTTGAACAAAATCCCTCCGATAACTGTGATTGCTAGGGGTAACCGACCACAATCTCGAACCAATTTCCTTCCAATACCTTCAAGTGATGTTGATTTACTTTCACACACTATTGAAAAAAAAAAACAATAACATGAATTAGATAATGTACGTAAATAAGTATACTTTGTGTATTAATTAAGTTGGAAAATCAAATAAGTTACTGATGGAACATCTTGTACATATACAGAAGTTGTTTACTTTTCAATTAAGTGACACAAATAAGATATTTACTGCTAATACTCTTGGTATGTGAGAACATAATTAACTTTAGTTTGGGTTTTACATTTTTATTGATGTTTAATTTTTACACTATTAAAGTTGATAAATTAGTTTAAATTGATTTAATTAGTCGAATAGAATCCATCGTGGAATTACTGCCCCGTTATCAATGTTTACAAGTACTTGTTAAGAAGTGAATTCATTATTATTGTTAATAGTTTAAAAAACTCAACTCTTGATCTTTATTTATTGCTAATTTATATATACTTAAAAGCAAAACCCACCCAAAGTTTTTTACCCAAAAACCACTTACCAAAAATATTCTATAGTATATTAGTTAAGTAGTAATAAATATGGTAAGCATGCAACAATTATAATATATGATCAATTATTAACAATTATTTTCTTGGTTTTTTAAAAATTATAAACATTATTAATTATAAATAGTTATTAATTCTTATTAAATTAAAAGTGCTATATGTGTTTAATTTGTAATTTAAATATCATCAATATTAATAAACAACCTTATTTTTTAGATCATGACCAAGTAATTTTATTCAATTTAATAAATAATTTCACAATAAAAATGAATGGGATATTTAGATAGGATATATATTATAAAGAAGATCAACTAATTTTCTTATTATAATGTTATTTTATTTTTAACCATCTTAAAATTTAGTTATTTAACGTTTGTTGGATTATGAGAGTTTTCAAACATTAATTCTTTTACGTAATATTCATGATAATAAATAGAACATAAACAATTTATAATTATATCTATATCTATATCTATATCTATATCTACGTGGGATGTAGTGATAAAAGCACCTCACCTATGACAAGAGGTAATGGATTCGAGCTTCCCCGAAAATATTTGAGTGTGTGAGTTTAAATAAATGCATTACTATTCAACAAAAAAAAACTATTTGATATCTACATATTCCTAAATGCATAAGGACTATCAAGTTTTATTCTCAACTTAAAAAAATTCCAAAAAAATAAAATAAAATTATTATATTAAATAATTAATAAAGCTATGAGAATATTTTAAAACCTATCGCTAGATCATTAGATATCTATATACAAATAAAAGTAAGACCCATGTTCCAAAAAGTTTTTCACCCCAAATAAACTTTCTAAAGATAGTAGTATATTTATATATTAAGCAATAATAAATATGTTACTATTACAATTTATAAATAATCATTATTACTATTGGAAATAATAAATATAGTAAATATGTTATTAGTATTATTCTTATTGAGTTGTGTTGAGAATTAAGTTGTAATTCTCATTATGGATTATGTTTTGATGTGTCAAACCAGTCAGTTTGTTAGTTAAAATGTATAGAACTGACAAGTCTCTAAAAGTGAGCTTAGCTCAAAACTTGCAATGTCCTGTACAGGATTATCGAGTTGTAATAGTAGCTAGATATCTCACAAGTTTGAGTCTCGAAGCCAGCGGAGACTGCATAGCTGAAGTTTCTGGAAACTGGCAAGTTGCCAGCAAAGAATCAGCAACCAGTTTCTTGATGCAATAAAAAGAAACTGGCAAGACCAAATATTCAAAGAGACAAAAAGAATGTGACAGCCGTAAGCTTTTAATGAGCTGACTTGAAGACAAAGGATTCTACAAGTCTCCATCACTTAGAGATAAAAGACCAATTTACTTACAAATCTATCAGTTTGGATTCTTAAAACTGGGAAAGAGTCGTTCTGACACACGGTAGAAAAGTCTACCTACCGCAGTGCTCCGTACGGTACTGCAGCTCAGAAAGCAGGCTGCATTAGAACTTCCCATTGGTCGAATTTGAATTTATCTCAAATGGCTAAATCTCTACCTCCTCAAGGCACGCGCCTATAAATAGAAAAGAATGCACACAGAAAGAAGGTTACCGATTCCACTCATCATCTGCTCCACACAAGAATCATCAAGAGTAACCAAGCTCTCACAAAAGCCCCAATTCACGAACAATCTAGGCTTGTTCAAATCTCCTCAAGCCTTCGTAGCTTTCCGCATTTCCTATACACGAGGCTCTTAGCATCTTGCTAGAGTTACCTCCTGATTTCTTACTTTTTAAGTAAGAATTCGAGTAGAGTTTCTCACTCCTTGAGAAACTCCGGCGGAACACCACCCAACCAACCAACTATGTTCTAGGAAGAACTCAACCATCTAACCCCTTTCCAGCTGGTGGCTATGCGGCATTTTTGCACGTCAAGCTTAAGAGAGCGAGTTCCTGGTGGACTAGGCGAGACTGCATACAGCCGGTGGACGAAAGAGCTGCCCGCGACTGCGACAGATCATGCTACTTCACCCTGTAACGAGTTCTAGTAATTTCCAATCTGCGCAGTTAAAGAGTGGAAGTAGGATATTTGGCTCCGAACCACTATGGAGAAGAAGGATATAGTGGTGGGATTTTTCAGAACTAAAGATGAGATGGCAGATATTCTCACCAAACCGCTCCCAGAAGCTAATTTCAAGGATCTATGCATCAAACTTGGACTTCTGAAATTGGATGATCATAATTCTGAGGAAAACTGAGTCCAAGCTCTCGGTATTGAGATAACCATTTTTCAAGAACGATTTGCGGAATATGATCAAGTCCAAGCTCTTGATCATGATATTCTTTTGGACTTCTTTCCTGAAAAATTGGTGATATTTTCAATTAGTTTTTGATTATTAACGGTTGCGGAATAAGATTGAGTCTGAGCTCTCAATCTTTCCCAACTGGTTCTCAGCAATCATGCTGATATCATTCAAGTTCCTGAAAGATAGCTATGGACTTGGGCGGGAGAGTTTTGAACTTATGGAGTCTCTAACACACCACATTAAATGCAAATTTAATGTACTCAGACATGACAATCTGAGGACGGAATGAGCATCCAACACATGGCTCCCACACCACGCCGCCACAGTTCAAATCTGAAAAGCGTGAAGATTTTATGCAAGATCTTGGGAATCAAACGATCAATCATCCAGGGAACTCACTCTTGGGAAGAGTTACCAGTTCCTCCCTTCTTAGTATTACATTATGAAATTATTCGTTGGACAAGATGCTGACAGACAGGACCTTAAGCTTTTGGATAGATCATTCTGAATGGGAAGTCCAAAACATTATTGGTAGTCACCGGTAGCGGATTATAAGTGGGTCCGAGCTCTCAGTTATTTGGACTAATTGCCAAAGGCAATTTAAGTCAGTTTTTCCTTTTTCGAAGGAAAAGCTAAAAGTTTAGATAAGATCGTGCACTCTCTCCTAGGTCTGCTATGATATCTTTCTGTCTGCCTTACGCAATAATCAGAATCCGGAATTCTTCCGAGATGACGTTCTTGTTTGTTGATTTAATTTGCACGTTACTCGAAGATGTAACAGTTGTGCAAAGCAAATCCAACCGTTCACTCGATCTTTTTATCTTCTAACCATAGATTGATAAGCTTGTAATTCCACTCACTTATCATGTTATTTTCTTAGTTATTTCATGCAATTTCATTAGATTAGGTTTATTTATTGAGCATGAGTATATTTTGGTAGGTATTATGCTTGTGGTGCTCAACTTTGCACATAAATACGTTAAAAAGGAGAAAAGTTGGAGAAAAAAATGCAGGAATTCGCCACAAGTGCCTCTGTTTTGACCGACACACGCATGTGTCGATCGACACGTGTGGAGAGACAAAGGAATTATGAAGGAGTTCCATGTCAAACGACATGGATGTGTGTCGGTCGACACAGAAGCCATCGACGTGAAAGAGGACCGATCGACGTGAGGGTTGAGATATGAGGAGTTTGTGTCGACCGACACACTTTTGTGTCAATTGGCGCGCGTGATTTTTGGAGTTTGAAACACAATTTTTTTAAGTCTAGACGGGATTTGAAGTTCAAGAGCCCAATACAACTTTGCCCCATAGTTCAAGCCCACAAGATCTAACCCTACTACTATATAAACTTATGTATTAGGTTTTATTCATTATTCATTCTTTCATTTTCGCAACTCAAGCTTTAGATTTGGAGACCTGGATCAAGTTATTTTTCTTTACTTTGTTCGGTAAGTTTTCTTTAATACAATTTAATACTTTCGTTTCTATGTTTTCTTTTGCAATATCTGGCTAGAAACCTTAATAGGTTCTAGGGATTTCCTCTATCTGAATTGCATGTTTTGATTAAATATTTCAAATGCTAATTAATTGATTTAAACTCTCTGGTTTTTATTTTAAGATCTATTTTCAATTGAAGGATCGAAAGATGAAAATTGGATTAGATTGATAGTTGTTAATTGAAAGACCGAGATGAGAAAATTAACAATAGGAAGAGAGGGTTTAATATGATTGTTTTCTATCCTAAAAAGAAGAAATCAATCGTAGGAATTAAATCTTATTTTTATTGAGATTGATTAATAGGTGTTCTTGAGACCGAGAGGAGATAGTCACTTACTAGTAATCTAAGTTTAATTGCCCGACTAAGGAATTAATTCCATATTAACAGATTTTTCCACCATATGTTCGTTTTGGGTTTGAAATACCTGTTTCATGCATGTTATTTAGATTCGTTGAATTCCCTAGGATCTGTGCTTTTATTTACCTGATTTTTATTCCAAAGTTATTTCCAATAAGCCAAACCTTTTTAAAATAGATTTTCTCAAACAACGAACTCATAAACTATGTCCAATACATGAGATAATTTCGTCATACTATTCCCTTGGGTTCGATAACCTCTGGGTTCTATAAATTTATTTGCATCGCTGTATTACAATAGTCCGGTAATTTTCCAGCGATCATAGATTGAGATGGAAATAATTAGGGTTCAACGCATATATATAGAATTGAAGAATATCTTGATCGATTGAGCATCACTTCAATATTCTTCTTCTAACCAAGAATGCCTCCAGATAACCGTATTTCACTGTTCCTCTTTCCTTTAATTAAAAGATTCTCAATTTCTCAATTCTACCTTGAATCTCAATTCACTCATCCTAAGGTTCTCTTGTTCATTGAACTATATGTCTTCACATTTCTCATCGGCAAGAGAACTTCAGAGCAGATTTGTTGATCATGTATGACATATAAGTCCCAGCAAATCCACTTCTCCCATCCTCTTCACAATATGTTCGCATGGCTGAGCTTCTAAACCTCAGCGTGCTTACATCCCAACGATAAGGTCAAGGATGGAAGAAGATCAAATGTGGCTGGAGGTGATGCAAATCTTGCTTCCTCAACTCTATCGACAGATTGATCCTGACCACCATGTCTCTGCACCTCATTACATCCCTCTGGCTAGAAGAAAAGCTATGGTTGGTGATAGTAGGGCAGGTGGGTAGCTCAGACTCTAGCTATCTTGGCTTCACTTTACAGGAAAGCCTCCTAAAGCTGGAGAGAAATGACAAAAGCGGCAGCGATTGCTGAAGTAATCAGAGAGAAGAGAAAGATTAAAGGCAGATCTCTTCCCAACCATGCTCTGTGCTACAACAAGAGTAGATTTAGGATCAATTGTGATCATGTCTTTCTTTTTGAAAACTGATTATTTCTACTATTGGCCTTGTAACGCTCTTGATAGGATTACTTGTGAATGATTGTACTCTACTTCATTCCAACAAAAGCTATAATATGTTGATATTCTCTTATCAATTAGCTTTTTGTAATCCTATGTCGTCATTTTGGGCTCAAAAACTGACGAGCTTAAGCCACTAGAAGTCAAGCAAATCACTCTGAGTGAGAGGTTTAACAAGTAGTTGGCTTGTCACATTCAAGGGATTGTCGTCAGCTTGAAAGGATGACATTTTACAAAAGACAAATCCTAATTCTCCTTGAGTATAATAATTAAGTTACTCAAGAGGATTTATCTCTGCCATTCCCAAGGTTCACGCGTATTCGTTCTTTACTTACGCAGAAATAAATCTTTGGCATTTAATGTCATATCCTCTGGAATTTTCTCATACCAGAGAGGTCTCTTCATCTCCCTTATTCTTTACTCTAGGAAGATCATGAGTCGCAAGGGCAACAATGTTAAATCAATTGCCTCAACTCATGCGAAGTGACTATTTCCAAGTGGGAGTTTCTACAAACATTCATTCCTCCATGAAGATGAATCGTCAGTTCCCACCTATTTATACAAGGACAATGGAATTTTCAGGTTATCTTTCTTCGTCAATCACTCTCAAGAAAATCCCAGAAATTCCATCTCTAAAATGGTTAACAGAATTGTGGTCGTGTCCTTCCCGGAGAGAGGAACAATTAGAATCTTCAAAGGAGAGATTCTATTTCACTCCGGACTCAGATCAATCCTTCACGAAGACATCGGTAGATTCACTTATCTGAGCTCCAAATTCTAGCAGACTTTGCTATGAAACTTTATGAATGTTCAGCCTGAACGGTTCAGACATGAACTAATTGCAGAATTTTGTCTGAATGCCAAGATCTCCGATGACAACCTATCTCTTTCATCATTTGTCAGCGTAAAGGTCATCACTCTCTCTCCCATCAAACTTGCACAACACCTTCTTATTCCCTACAAAGGAATCAGTTTGAGTGATTATCAAGTCGACGCCAAGGATACAGAAAAATCACATTGGGATAAATCAGTGTTGTAAAATACGCCCTAGGCGGCCGCCGGCCGTCCCGAAAACCCCTGTACGCCGTTGTTATACGTTTCAGAAACTGTGCGCTGTCTTTGCGGCATCTAGACGGCCTCTTCGGATTTTCTGTTCGGGTTATGCGGCTTGAACGTTTTCTGTACGGGTTGTGCGGTACAAAAATTTGTTAAATGTAAGATTCTGAAATTAGGGATTTCACTTTTCAAGCCCTAATTCCCCTCCTCCCTTCAACGCGCACAGCTCTCCCCGCTGCTACCTTTCGCACGCCGCCCTTCCGCTGCCGCTGCCTTAGGCTTCCTTTTCTCGGCAGGAACAAATGCAATAGGACGGGGAATAGCCGAATAGGATCTTGGAGTTATAGAGGTAGGATTTTTAGTTCTTGTGTGGCGTTTATAAGTTGAAAGCGTGATTTTGGTGAATAAATAATGTAGAGGTTGGCTGTCTCCCTTGCGTCGCCGTCTCGCTGCTCCCTTCCAGCGCGTTCGTGAGCTGCTTCTCTGATTCCACTTGTGCTGCTGTCTCTGTTGCATTACCTTGGGTCGTATATTGCTTCTTTATCTTACATTTTTTCGTTGAAGTTGGTAAGCTTTCATTTTTTATTTGTTGATGGATAATTTAGTGAAACATAAACTTTTATGATGTCCTGGAAATTTTTTGGGTTATCAATTTGTTTCAATGAACTAAGTTTGTCGATTTACTGATGTTTTGTGTTTAATCTAATGATGCCACTCCTCTTTCTACATCTTGTTGTGTCTTGAAGTTCTATTCCACCTTATATTTGTTGAATATTATGCTATTTCCTTGTAATTGTTTGGATTATTTTTAACAATTAATGAGCGGATTTTCAAGTCTTGCCCATTTACATTTCAAATAGACATGATTATTTTTCCTTGTTTTACTCTGAAATAGGTTGTAGACATGGTCCATGTATTGTTCTAAATGCTTAGTTGCATCAGTTCTCTTGCCAACTGGACTTTGTTTCTAGTTCTTTATATTGATAATTGAATTGTTTAATTTGTTGCTTCAATGATATTTTATTGTGGTGTTTATATATTTAAATATAAAAACCGTCTAGACCCCGCGTAGACCATCTAGGCGCTAGGCCCTACCCGGGCGCCCGACTAGTGCCTAGCGTATTCTACAACCTTGACTGACATCAATTGGGCAGAATATTTCTTCTCAAGATTGGTTGAGAGCATACAGGATAAGTCCTCATCAACCATACCCTATGACATTCAGCTCAGTTATATATTGGAAGATGAGATTCCAATAATAACATGCGGGGAAGATCTGACAGAAGTTTTCTTTCCCCATCGATCCTTCAAGATGTCGAAGAGAGACAAGCCTAAAGATGCCAATGAAAGCTTGAAGAGAAGAAGACTTTAAATATCTGATTAAATCTTATGTATCTTCTTCTTGGTCTTTAATGAAATATTCTTAATCGAGTATTATCTTCCATTCCCTTGTCCTGCTTAGGGGGAAGATTATTTTTTTAGGGCCTTAGACTTAGGGGGAAGTCAGTTTTCATCAACAAACCCACACACTTGTAACCTCAGTTAGGTTGCCATTATTGGTTTCGACTTCACCAAAAAGGGGGAATAATGATTATGAGAAATGAGGGGGAATGATTTTTCATTGGGACATTTTGGTGAGTCAAACCAATCATAGAATCGGTCAGTTTACTTCTGACCTGGGTAGAGTGAATTCACAATTGTAACCTTGTATATGTTCATTGAGTTGTAATGATAGATTAGAAATTGCTCGGTCTGGAAAACATCATATGAAGACTGATTCACCAGTTCCACGGAGAAGAATTTGAGAAGAGCATCTCCGAGGACTGACAACAAAGATAGCAATCAAGACCTACGCCTCAGAAATATCTGGTATGGTTGCTTAAAATCTTTGCATTCTTTTTCGCCCTTATGCTTAATCGAGAAATATCTCCTTATTACCTCATTGTGTTTTATTTTCTTAGGGCAGACTGTGCTAAAAGGTTATTAAAATTTTGTGAACACTTGGCCAGTTTTTGACTTGGTTTTGACAATATCAAAAAGAGTAAATTATTAGGAATTACATTGTAATACTCCTTTTTGATTATGTTTTGATATGTCAAACCAACCAGTTTGTTAGTTAAAATGTATAGAACTGACAAGTCTCTATATGTGAGCTTAGCTCAAAACTTGTAATGTCATATATAGGATTATCGAGTTGTAATAGTAACTAGACATCTCACAAGTTTGGGTCTCGAAGTCAGCGGCGACTACATTGCTGAAGTGTGTGGAAACTAGCAATTTGCCAGCAGCAAAGAATCAGCAACCAGTTTCTTAATCCAAGAAAAAAAAATTGGTGAGACTAAACATTCAAAGAGATAAAAAAAATGTGTCAGCCGTAAGCTTTTAATAAGCTGACTTGAAGACGGATGATTCTACAAGTCTGCATCACTTAGAGACAGAAGGCTTACTTAGAAATCTACCAGTTGGGATTTCTAAGACTAGGAAAGAATTGTCCTGACACACGATTAAAAAGTTTACCTACTGTAGTGCTCCGTACAGTACTACAGCGCAGAAAACAGGTTGTGTCAGAACTTCCCATTGTTCAAATTTGAATTAATCTCAAACGACTAAATCTCTATCTCCTCAAGGCCTGTGCCTATAAATAGAGAAGAAGGCACACAGAGAAAAGGTTACCGATTCCACTCATCATCTGCTCTACACAAGAATCATCAAGAGTAACCATGCTCCCACAAAAGCTGCAATTTAAGAACAATCTAGGCTTGTTCAAATCTCCTAAAGCCTTCGTAGCTTTTCATATTTCTTATACACGAGGCTCTTAGCATCTTGCTAGAGCTACCTCCAGAGTTCTTACTTTCTAAGTAAGAATTCGAGTAGAGTTTCTCACTCCTTTAGAAACTCCGGTGGAACACTACCCAACTAACCAACTACATTTTGGGAAGAACTCAACTATCTAACCCCTTTCCAGCTGGTGGTTGTGCGACGTTTTCGCACATCAAGCTTAAGAGAGCGAGTTCTTGGTGGACTAGGAGATACCGCATACAGCCGGTGGACGAAAGAGCTGCCAGCGACTGCGACAGATCGTGCTACATCGCCCTGTAACAAGTTCTAGTGATTTTCAATATACGCGGTTAAAGAGTGAAAGTCGGACATTTGGCTCCGAACCACTATAAATATCATGTGTCCTTACTTGCTTTATTTACCTTACTGTGCTTTGATTTCTGCTCTATTATGGATTTGATGTAATAATATATAACAGAACATTTAATAATTGTATCATTAGGTAGGTTAGTTCTTATAATTAAAGTTACATTACACCATTTGTTAACAAGACATTAGAGTTGTCAAATGAATCTATATTATATGTATAAAAATGTTCATATACCCATCGTGGGTAAATGTTAATGTATCCACATACTAATGTGGCAATATAACATTGGTAGTGAGGTTAATTTTAATTATTATTACCACAAATATTATTTTGTTCCTCGCAGGCACATTAATTCGTGCTCACGGTGGGTAGGTGAGCGTTTCTGATTATAGAATATCTATACTATTCTAAAAACAAGACCCAATTGAGTTTTTCATTTTTTGGCTCAAATAAAATTAATGGAAAACTATTAGTGCAATTTCTTTAATATGTCAATAATGGACATATTAATTATGGAATAAAAACTATGCAAATATTATGGAAATCAATAACTACTAATGACTCTAATTTCCATTAAAACTTATAAAAGGTTTATTTGAGAAATATGCATAAATCTTTTTAGAAACTATCTATAATTTGTTTACTTGATTTCAACAAATTAATCATTCTAACCCGTTTGCTATGTTTTTTTTCCTTTGCTATGTATAAATTAATATTACAAATGTTGAATTTGTTATCTCTACTCCTCATACTTCTCCTGAATATGCGATCGTATCTTGGGCCATGCACACGTCAATTTGCATGGATATTGTTTAGCATAATTCTCGACTAGAATTCCTAGAATATCTAGGTTTAGTTATTGTAATCTTGTATCTATTTATTTGGCAGTACTCTCGACTGCCCATAATAAGAAGAATGAAATTATTCTCTCCAAAATTTATCATGGTACCAGAGCAATGTTCGCTCCATTAAAACCTAGCTTCCGCACATCTACATCCTGTCTTCATGGCCGCGAAGGACGGCGACAAGCTCGGCATCGTCAACGATGTCATGTCGCCCTACTACATAAGCCCATCAGACAACCCGAGTCACGTCTACGTTACGGATGTACTCAACGATGGAAATTATGGAGATTGGCTTGAGGAGATGGGGAATTGTTTGTTGGCGAAAAACAAGTATGGGTTTGTTGACGGTTCGATACCAATGCCCGACGACAAATCCGGTGATCTCCTACTCTGGAAACGGTGCAACGCAATGGTGAAGGGCTGGCTGATTGTTGCTATGGACAAAGAAATCAGAAACAGCGTGAAACACACCAAGATGGCAGCCGAAATCTGGAAGGATCTTGGAGAAAGATTCGGAAAGGAGAGCGTGCCCAAAGCATACGAACTAAAAAGGATGCTCACCCTCACCCGACAAAAAAAGTTGTCTGTTTCAGCATATTACACGAAGTTGAAAGCGATATGGGATGAAATCGATACTGTTTTAACCACTCCCAAGTGCACGTGTGGTTTGTGCATCTGCGACATGGCTAAACTCGTCAAGGAGAAGGTAGAAAGAGAGCGTATCTATGAGTTCCTTATGGGACTTGAGGACACCTTCAATACTATAAGAAGTCAAGTCCTTAGCATGGCGCCACTTCCTAGCCTTGGCGTCGCATACCACCTCGTAGCGGAGGACGAAAGACAGCGATTCATCACAAATTCTCGAGCTCCTATAGTTGATGGCGCCGCTTTTCAGGTTCAAAGACACGTCGGAACCACGGACCGTCGTGAGGGAATGAGAGACAAGGCACCACCGCAATGTGGAAACTGTGGAAAATTATAGCACACAATCGAGACATGTTACGAAATTGTTGGCTATCCAGAAAGCAGAAAGGCGAAAGGAAAGAAGGATGGAACAAAATACGTCAAAAGGTCGCCGCAGCCACACAGGGCTGCTCATGTTGAGACCGCGTCGAGCCATGAAGCGAGTGCCATCCAAAACTTCACCGCGGAACAACTGAACCAAATCCGAGAGTTCTTGAGCAATGAAGGGACAGGAACCACTCCCAAACCATCGGTGAATATGGCCGGTGAGTATACGCTTGCATCTTCTTGGATTATAGACACATGAGCCACTGAACATATCTGTTGTGAGGAAATATTGTTTGAGAGACTGAACAAGAAGTTCAATAGTGTGCCGGTGAAGGTACCGAATGGGGAATATGCTGAGGTAGTTGGGATCGGCGATATAAGATTGAAGGGAGGTTTGATATTGCAGCGTGTATTATGTGTACCTAGCTTTCAGTGCAATCTCATCTCGGCGAGCAGACTTTCCAGAGATTTAAATTGCAGGCTGATTTTTTATGCTGACTATTGTGTCGTACAGGACTTAGCATCCAAGAGCCGGATTGGAGTGGCTAAACTACAAAGGGGGCTGTACCACTTGGAGCCAGTCGACGATGCTGGGTGTGCCTTCGGTGCTGTGATCGATGGGGAGACATGGCATAGATGACTGGGACACGCCTCGAGGGTGAAGCTCCAAGGAATTTGTGAAGTGTCCGATACCGTTTGATATTCTTGTATACGAGCTAAGCAAGTTAGATTACCCTTTCCTTCCAGTACAATAAAGACAAATGATTGTTTTGAGTTGATTCACTGTGACATTTGGGGTGGATATAAGATTCCATCATTTACTGGTGCTTATTACTTTCTCACCATTGTCGATGATTTCAGTAGAGGATTATGGATTTATCTTATGAGGTTCAAGTCAGAAGTAGGCAAATATATTAAATTGTTTTGCAACATGGTGAGAACACAGTTTGGAAAGGAAATTAAACGAATTAGAACGGACAACGGGGGTGAATTTCAATCAGTAGACATGTCGAACTACTATATGGAGAAAGGAATTATTTTGGAGACCTCTTGTGTGTATACACCACAGCAAAACGGCGTTGTAGAGCGTAGGCACAGATACATACTTGAAATCACTAGAGCCTTGAGATTTCAAGCGAGCTTGCCGATCGATTTTTGGGGAGAGTGTGTTTTGACGGTGGCATATATAATCAATCGACTTCCTTCAAAGATCTTGCACGGGAAGACACCATATGAAGTCATCTTTGGGAAAGAACCAGAATATAATCATTTACGTGTATTTGGGTGTATGGTTTATAGTAAGAGCACGGACAGGGCTCATGACAAGCTGGCAGAACGAAGCAAGGCTTGTGTGTTTGTTGGATATCCTTTTGGACAAAAAGGGTATAAGGTGCTCGACCTTCAGAGCAAGAAAATATTTGTGTCGCGAGATGTGAAGTTTGTCGAACATATTTTCCCTTATGCAGATCATGATAGCACAGGTGACATCAGGAATACTAATGCACTAGCTGATTATGGGGACGATGAGTTCAGGTACGAAGCACAACATGAGGACAAAGAAGGGGTTGATGCTGATGATCCGCACATTACCGTGAACGACGACCCAGCAAATCAGCGAAATACTCGCATGAGTGAGAGAACACGGCGCCTTCCAGCTCATCTCAAAGATTATGAACTGGAATTACCTGGGGCCCCATCCGATCACCGCACGGCTGATGAGGCTTCGACTGCACACCCCATTTCAAATTATGTCGACTACAACAGGTTTTCTGAAGCTCATAGATGCTATCTTGCGGCTTTAGATGCAAAGACCGAACCAGCTCATTTTGGTCAAGCTGCAAAATCACACGAATGGAGAGAGGCTATGAAGAAAGAAATTGAGGCACTGGAATCAAACGACACTTGGGAATTGGTCGACTTACCAGATGGAAAGAAGGCAGTTGATTCAAAGTGGATCTACAAGATAAAATATAGACCAAATGGGGAAGTTGAGAGATACAAAGCGCGACTTGTTGCAAAAGGATTCACGCAGGTGCCGGGGGTAGATTTCCATGAGATCTTCGCACCTGTCGCAAAACTTATCACGATGAGATGTCTCCTTACCATTGGAGTGAAGAAGAAATGGATAATCCATCAATTGGACGTAAACAACGCCTTTCTACATGGAGATTTGCAAGAAGACGTCTATATGAAGATTCCTCAAGGTTATGCAAAATGGAATGAGAATCGAGTTTGCAAGCTGCGAAAATCATTATATGGACTGCGCCAAGCTTCACGGAATTGGTATCACAAATTTACCGGAACTCTCTTGCGCATTGGATTCAGACAGTCGAACGCCGATCACTCCTTGTTCATTTTTCAGAGGGATCACTCGTTTGTCGTCGCACTCATTTACGTGGACGATGTCATTCTCGCTGGGGATGATGAAAAGAAAATACAAGAAGTAAAGGGGGTGCTTGATCATGAGTTTAGCATCAAAGATTTAGGACCTCTGAAATACTTCCTTGGGATAGAAGTCGCGAGGTCTGGCAGCGGGATGGTTATTACACAGCGGAAATACTCATTGGACATTTTGCGAGACAGTGGAATGGAGGGGTGTCGACCAAGCTGTACACCCATGGAACAAAATTTGAAGTTGGATGATGATGATGACAGCCCTCTTGTTGATGCGCAGGCCTATCGACGTTTGATTGAAAGGCTGTTATATTTAACAGTTACCCGGCCAGACATACAGTATGTGACGAACATACTTAGTCCGTTCCTATCAAAGCCACGACAGATTCATCATGAAGCCGTGTTACGAGTCATCCGGTACATCAAAGGCTCCGTGGGACAAGGCATTCTTCTTCCTGCTGATGGGGATCTTGACCTCATCGCCTTTTGTGACTCAGATTGGGGAGGCTGCCCACTCACTCGTCGATCGTGCAGCGGGTACGTCGTCCAACTTGGGGGAGCACCAGTGTCGTGGCGAACAAAGAAACAGACTGTTGTTTCTCGGTCGTCGGCCGAGGCGGAGTATCGTGCCATGGCCAGCACGGTCAGTGAAATCATATGGCTGCGTTGGTTGCTTGATGATTTGGGAGTTCGACAGGTCGGACCTACGAAAATCTACTGTGATAATCAGGCTGCAAGACACATAGCTCGAAATTCGGTGTTCCATGAGCGCACGAAGCATGTCGAGATGGATTGCTACTTCGTCCGTGAGCGGGTTGAATCGAGGGAAATTGAACCATGCGAGATCAACACCACTGAGCAAGTTGCCAATATGTTCACGAAGGCACTCGGCTCGGATCAACTTCGACATCTTAGCTGCAAGTTGGGGGTTCTCGATCTTCACCTGCCAACTTGAGGGGGGGGTGTTGAATTTGTTATCTCTACTCCTCATACTTCTCCTGAATATGCGATCGTATCTTGGGCCATGCACACGTCAATTTGCATGGATATTGTTTAGCATAATTCTCGACTAGAATTCCTAGAATATCTAGGTTTAGTTATTGTAATCTTGTATCTATTTATTTGGCAGCACTCTCGACTGCCCATAATAAGAAGAATGAAATTATTCTCTCCAAAATTTGTCAACAAAGATTTTAATACATATAACTCATAATTTGTGAAAACTTAATTTTATTTTTCTTATAAAAAATGTAAATACCCATAAAAAATCTAATCATATTAGAGTTGATTTTCGTTATTTTAATTTTATCATTTGTGTGTGTTAATGTATTCATAAATTATTTATTTTTATAATTTTTTTTTTATCATCCAATTTTTGTAATAACATCAACAAAAATAGATAAATAAATAAAATATATAAGTTGAGATGCTCAAATAAATAAAAATTAACCTTCATTTATAAATTATTCTCCACTCTCCCGGCGACATATTTAGAATCATTTTTATAACTATTCTAAATTATATTAAGGGATAAGAGTCAATTTAGCCCTCTACTATTCTGACTGGAACACTTTTGCTAGTGCTTGACTATTTGTTCAATTAAACCCTTTAACTTTTAAAAATGACTCAATTTAACCCTTCATTTTAAAAAATAACTGTTTTGCCCTAATTAGGAGAGATAATATATGTACTTTTTGATTTTATCTTAATTTCTCAATTGTTTATTATTTTCTATAATAATTTAGTTATTTTTTATACTTTTAATTTGTATAAATAAAAATACTTAATAAAATAAAAAATAATTTCTACATCTATTAATAAATAAATCTGGCATATGAACAATAAATATACTTATTATTGGTTTTATCTAAAAATATGAGTTGAAACAAATGTTATTTTCAAACTTATTTTATTTAAATACTCCAACAATATTTAGCTAAAATACTTATTATCATATACAGTAAACTTATTTTATTCGAATACTCTATCAATTTACATTTCAAACTCTATATTCAAAACTAATCTAGAACATGATGATATGATGATATTTTCAAAACTAATCCCATGCTGCGCCAATAAATAGAAGAAACGTTTCAAAGGAGAAGGTTACTTAGCATTTTGAGATAGCAACTATACTATGCTAAATCTACGACTCAAAACATTCAAGCATTCAAGCCGTTCTTACCAGCTTTTGTGTTTATTTTTGGACATGAGACTCTTAGCATCTTGCTAGTGTTATACTCTAGTTCTCTTACTTTCCAAGTAAGAGAATATTTTTCAGTCAACTACTACTCCAATAGTTAACTCTCACGAGTGTATACCGTCAGCTAACAAGTTTCGGGAAGAACTCTAAAGTACCCAACCACTAGCTGGAGGCGCAGCCTCACTCCACGTTAAAGAAGTGAAGGAGAACGAAGGCCTAGACGAGTGCGCTTGCTGACTCGTAGACATTGGCACTACCAGAAGCAAGCTACAAATCGATGTACCCCTTGAATGAATTATTCATTCGCCTTATATATTTGAATGAATTATTCATTTGCCTTATATATTCTTCTTGAGTAATAAAAAACAATAAATATCACAACTGAAATGCCATGATGATAAATTTTTAATACATTTGTTTCAATTCATATTTTTAGCTAAAAACAATAATAAGTGTAATTTTTGTTCATATAACATATTTATTTATTAATAGATGTACTTATTATTTTTTTATTTCTTAAGTATTTTATTTATACAAATTAAAAGTATAAACAAAAAATAACTAAATTATTATGCAAAATAATAAGCAATTGTAAAATTAAGATAAAATCATAAAACAAATATATTATCTCTCCTAATCAGTGTAAAATAGTAATTTTTTAAGATGAAGGTTTAAATTGAGCCAATTTTAAAAATTAAAGAGTTTAATTAAGTCAAATAATCAAGCAGAGTTTAATTGACCCTTACCCCTAAAATATTGGAGAATGATATTGCCCAATAAATAAAAATAATATAATAAAATTAAATAAACATAAGTCTAGAACTATAAAATACTTATACATTATTTTCATTAGGGCATAGTAAGCATTTTAAGCACTGAGTACATAGTTTTAAAAGTGGTGGGGCATGGTTGAATCTATTTTCAAACTTAAATGATATAATTGAATCAAATAATTAATGAGGGCTAATTTGCTACTTGTATAATAGTCTTAATCTGCTCATCACTTAATTTTCCAAAAAAAATGACTGCTGATGAAGAATTCATGAATCCTGAATGATAGTGATGAGAAGATATATTAAGAAAAACTTACTATTTGTAGGCAATGCTGCTATTTTCCGAAGTAAATCCCATCCTTCATCTTCACTCAGAGCATCAAGCTCGTGAAAATAGCGGCATTTTGTATCAGAAGCAATGTTCGCATTTCGAGTGGTCAACACAATTTTACAATTATTCGGAAAGGCTTTCTTCAAGATGCGCCAATGTTCTTCCTCCCAAATATCATCAATCACAATAAGACATTTCCTCTGTGCAAGAACATTGTGCAATCTTGCCACCAATGCAGAATATTCCATCTGCGCTAGAACATTGTGTAATCTTTCCACCGATTCAGCATCTTCATGTTTCTTGCCTTCTAATTCCTTTAAGATTCCTCTCAAAATAGTCTCCGCTTGAAACTTTTGCGTTACGCAAACCCAAGCAAAACCATTGAAATGCCTTTGGATGTCTCTATGGTTGTAAATCATTCTAGCGAGACTAGTCTTGCCGAGACCGCCCATCCCACAAATTGAAATGAGTGATGGGGTATCTGGGGAGTCGTCCTTCACCATCGAAACTAAAAAATCAATGTCTTTCTCCATGCCAACAAAATGTTCCTCCACCTCGTGTGGAACACTTATCCTCGACAAATGCTGCAGTTCTTGGTGGGCCGAGTCCGACGTCCCAGCTTCTCCTCTAGTTATAGATCTTAGCCTGTCGGTGAGTTTGGCGAGGCCGGATCTTATGTCGTCGACTTCATTCCCAACCTTATGGCACTCACACAATCTGCACATGAACCTTTGAAGCTTCCTCTTGAGGTTCTCCAGGCTTTTACTGGTCTGGACTTTCACAGCATATGCTTCCAGAACATTCTCAGCTCTAAAAGCCAAGTCTTTCAGTTCAGTGATGCAATTCTTGAATTCTGCAGAGTCATTTGTGACTCTCTTGGCATCAGCTTCCATCAACAATTCATACATAAATTTCAGATTCTCCTCAACTTTCTTCACTCCATCACTCACACCTGATAAGAACTTTACCTCATTGACTAGCAAATCACGAAGGGTTTCCAGAAAAACATTTGTAACAGCGTCCACCATTTTTCTCTGGTTTAAAAAATTTTATAAA
>JAPKLW010000026.1:1411399-1441478 GCA_026898455.1 Plectranthus barbatus | reverse complement strand
TGAGCCAGATCCCTAACACACTTCCTATGATCTTAAACCTAACTGAAGGATAAGGGGCACACACAGATTGACCGCACTTTGATTTACCATGGTGGCGAGTCTTACATGTACTCTTATACCCGTATTTTGGGTGTTGGCAATTTGTGTGTGGCCTGCTTAGTCTGGACGTTTAGGTAAGCATATCCGTTTTAGGATGGTGACATTCCCTGAGGAGCTCACAAGGTTCATTATGCTAAACCCTGCAGGTTGAATTATTTAATTCAGGCATAAGTGAAAAAGAGTGAGTGGTGTAACTCAGGAAATAAGAGATTAATTAATTGTGGCTAATTGTCATAGGCCAAATTAATTAATGAATGTCTAAAACCTTAAATATGTGGATCATGTTAGTTTGGTGCAACCCGTTCCTAATAACGTGGTAATAAAGGGGCGAGTCAGCATTGTTACCGTGGTGAAGGTTAAAACAATGTTTTATTAATTAATTATGTTCTGGGTTGAACAAGGAAGGATTAATTAATAAAGAGGGCCCACTTTATTATTTGCATCTGATCCCTGGTCTGGCCCATTAATTGCTCACAGCCCATTAGAGTTAGGGTTTCTCAAAACCCTAACACTATATAAGGCCTTCTCTCCATCAGATCACTTTAGATTTTTCAGTACATTGAAAATTGGGAGAGACGGCGGCGGCTGATCTGTGGGAGGAATTGATCGATTCCTCCAGATCTCGGATCTAACTTGGTAGATAATCCTCACCAGATTTCCAAGGAGCAAGGGAACAGATCAGAAGATCAGATCTGTAGGAACAAGCATTCATCCCCGGCATTCAGATCCAAGATCCAGATCCAGATCTATTTCATCGTTATTGGATCCGATCTAGATCTGTAGATCAAACGGTGAAATCAGGTATTCTCTAAATCCATCCTCTGCAATTAATATTGTAGGAGCATGCATAGGATCGCATGATTTATTTAATTGAAATTTATTCCTGGTATCCTAAGAACGATCCTTGGCAAGAAATTCATAATGACAACTCGTGTTGTCCATCGTAGACTCAAACCCTACAGTCCGCAGTAGTAAATAATAGGAAAGCATGTTTACTTGCTTTATTCATTTACTGTTTAAGCATGTTATAATTATTTAATTATTGAGCATGCTTTATGTGATTTATTTTATGTTTTAAATTGTGTCTATAAATTCCTGGATTCATATTAATTTATGATGGAATTTAAGATATGACATAATTTATGGCAACATAAAATAATGTGTGCACATGAAACCTTTAGAATTAAAAATACGAAGCTTGATTTTGGTTCTTTTCTAACCAAGATCATTAGACCTCCACAAATACGGCCTCTCATTGGAAGTAATGCATTTTGAAGCGTAAACGTCTACTCCAGTAGCTTGCGTTAGAAATAAATTACAAGTTCTAATACGATGAGGTTTCTAAATAAAACATTTAGTTTAAGATGAGAAGTGGGAGCCTTTGAGCAAACATCTACTCCAGTAGCTTGCATTGAGACAACTTTCACTACTCTCTAAGATTAAACTAAATGAGATACGAAGGATATGAGGGGCATGCGGTATGGGTCGAGTACGTATGTTAAATCGTCTTTTAACAACCTGAGTTAGGATTGTGGTTACTTTGGCTTAGATGTTGCCTGAGCACAACTCATGCATAAGATCCCTGCTCAAGATAGGTGAACATGGTCTAAAGATCTCCAATATTAATTTCTTTTGTCGGCGGATACCTGGCATGGAGAGAAATTAAAAGGACCTATTTTGGTCTGGTCGAGAGTTTGCCGTAGACGTCTACTTCAGTAGCTTGCGGTAGATTAGCTTGGGCAATTGGAGGAAGCAAATTACATTGTTTTATCTAAAGGTTCTATGCATATTTGTTTCAATTGTTCATAGTATGTGCTTGCTTTCATTCGCTTATTTGTTTTCAAATATGTCTATTATTGCATCGCTCATCAATTCAATCGTACACAATTCCTTGACTGGTCCGAATTTTCCTGGATGGAAAAGTGACATTGTCAAGCTCTAGGACTCATTTGGACATATGTTTTTTCTGCAAACTCCCTGTCCGAGTTCGCCGACTGATACATCTTCCGATGAGGAGCGTGCACAGTATCACATGTGGAAGTGGTCGAATGGCATGGCCAGACAATATACCTTGGCTGGTATGTCAGATGCACTGCGTCCTCGTTATAGTGATGTATGACTTGCGCGTGACATTATGCGACGTCTTGACGTAGCATATGGCGGACTCGATGGACATGCTAGATCCAGTCTTATCAAGCATATTGTAAGATAGAAAATGGGTCAGAACTGTTCGGTACGTGAACATGTGGAATCACTCATCCAACTCATAGATGAGTACACATTAATGGGTGGTCAAATTGACTTGATACTCAACACGTTACCGAAGTCATTTGATGACTTCAGAATTTCTGTTGCAAAAAATAAGAGTGAGTATACTGTTCACAGTCTGCTCAAGGATCTTTTATCAACAGAAGCTTCTTCAGTCTTTTCTGTGAGTCACTCTGATTTGCTTCCGAGTCGAAAGAGTGATGTCAAAGAAAAGAGGAATGAAGGAAGCAGTGGGAGCAGTCTTGCCTTATCAGTTCATTCCAGATCTCTTGCTAAAAGATCTTCTAAATCGTGTCATAATGACATGAAGAAGAAGAATGGTAAAGGAGAGAACAAAGGAAAGAAAGATAACAAGAAGGACAAATGTTTCAAGTATGGCAAAAAGGGTCACTGGAAAATAAATTGTCCAAGTTTGGTAACTAAGGGACAAGGTATGTCATCTTTTGCATTGCTTGTTGAAACATGTTTAGTATCGGTTTTCTACTCATTAGTGGGTACTGGTAACTGAGGTTACTAATCATGTTTTGGCTGCGCTGTGCAGAGAATCAAGCTGATGATAATGCTTGAAGATGGCGGGATTACCATCTCCAAGATTGATGCTGGAAGTTGCTACTTCAGCTGATGGAGATTTTACTTTCAGTTTATGTTAAAAACTTGTTTTAATTCAAGTTTCTGAAGAGATGTTGTTTTGGTTTTGATGAACATATTTTTCATCTATTGGATTATCAGTTATTCGATAGATTTTTTCTATCATAATGAATAATAGTGTCTTCTATCATGGATGATGGTCTCTTCATTACTTGATTACATAAACTATCAGTGTTCTAAGGTATAATTTTAAGAATCTCTATAGAGATAGGTTACATCAGTCTAAGTAGTTTTAAGTAATTCATGGAATTAAGGATTCAATCCAGGTATTCCTAAGAATGGTACTTATGACAACTACTTAGAGGTATTAGATGGTAATCAGGCCTTTTAATAGGCGATTGTATCTCTATAGGTTATTTCGTGTTTGCTCTGGTTTGCTGGTTTGAGTCTACTTCCGCAGTTGCCTTAACAGGCATTGATACTGTAATCATTTTAGATTTGGATATGTTTATCTAGTTCACTACAAGTCTTAGTCTCTTGCTTTAATCAAGAGCGTTCAAGACTAAGGTAGAGAATAAGTTAAACAAGACCGTAAAAATATTATGTTTCATTCATAATGGTGTATCTTAAGTGATAGATTTTCTTACAGTATCTGGCAGAGCAAAGGGATTGCATCCCAGTTAACTACACCTATTATTCCTCGATTGGGATAGTATAGGTAAAACGAAATAAGATTCTTTAAAAGTTTACATGTCATGCCAGTTTTGCCAAATTTTCGTTTTTGGGAAGAGCGCCAAAAGAAGTTGTGTGTTTGCTTAATCTAGTGTCTTCTAAATCAGTTTCAAATACCCTAGCAGACCTTGACTCTGTCAAAAGGGCAATGATGGGTAATTCGGTTGTTAAGCTGATATAGGAAACTGATTGGTTGGAAGAAAGGTTTAAGCCAGTACTGCTTTGTGGGCTATTCCAGGTAAACGAAAAGGATGGTTGCTTTGTGTATCCCAGATACAAGCAAGTTGTATTGGATGAAACCATGAGTCCAAATGTGAGATTGTTCTCTAACGTTTTAGAGAAGACGATTCAAATCCATCAGGAAATACCCCGTGGCATATTGAACATACCTTGAAAGGTATGGTACCAATTGCACGGTCACCTATGTAAGGTGGTGAACCACAAATTTATGCACCATTAACTGACAACGTAAAAGGAGCATCATTACAGTGGGAGGTTGCCTTAACAGGCTTAATGGTACTAGTTCGTGGAAATAGTCTCTGGACTTCTTCCCAGCTTAACGAACAACATCGTACTTATCCCTCAAAGCGCAACGAAGCTGTTAAGACAAACGATTCAGTTAAATGACGTCAAGTCATGAATTCAGAAATGAATCAGTAAAGCTTATGGCTGTATATCAGGATCAGTGATTGCCAAATAGCTTACAAGCTATAAGTAACTGATTGATATACAAGGAAAGAAGTGCTCGAATGGTAACCTAGTATGTTTTCGAAGGTCTAGGTTAGTGAGTAAGGTATGTTTCACAACAAGACTTTCTCAATGGTTGCAATTATTAAACCTATTCGAATTCTTTTAACCATAACAGCACATATGAATCTAAATATCTGGAAAATAGATGATGTCATCCGTATTTTATAAACGAGCACCTTGATAGAAGGTGACGACATCTGTATGCAACAACCAGATATGTTATGTGCAGTGAAAAACATCATGTCTGAAACCGAGGAAGTTCAAGTATGAACTTAAAGGAGCTTCAAAGTCATGAAACAGACATTTCGATATTGTCTATCGAGAATGAGAGTTTCATGTACCAGTTATGTGTCAACGAAAGCGTGGTTTTCCTTGCACCTTATGTAGATGGTATTTTCACATTAGGAAACGGTGTGGAGATATTGTCAGGAATAAATGATGGTTATCCGAACAGTTTCAGAAGTAGGACTTATGAGATCTTGGAACATCTTTTGAATTAAAGCCTTGTGTTGTCACAAGAAAAGCATGTTCAGGTATCTCAAGTCGCTTAAATTGATTCTGTGGTGAGTCGTTCATAGCAAGAAAGATTGTTATCTTTCTATATTGTAAATGAATGAAGTTAGATATTTGTATTGCTATAAGCATGTTAAACAGATATCATTTCAACTCTGGATAGGCACATTGGTTAATGAATGAGCCTTGTGAGTTGAATGGCATCGGATATCCAGGAGGATCATAAGGAAAGGAAATCGACCTCTAACTATGTGTTGGCCTTGGAGGAGGAGTTATAGGAGTCTAACACAGAAGTGTGTTACGGATTCCGGTATGAAGGCTGAGTTTTTGACAGCTTCATTAGCTTTGCAAGAAGCAGTATAACTCCGGTGCTATCCTCTAGAGGTGTGTGTTCTGAGTTTGCCTAATAAAATCACATAGAATTGTGATCATGTTGGTGCAATGACAAACTCAAGGGGACCCAAGACTCACAAGGTGGTGAAGCACATAGGATGTGTGATATCACTTCATACGAGAAATCGTGACAAGAGGTAACGTGAATGCAGTGGGAGTGATTGACAGTATAGACACACTTAATACTTTGATAAAGCAATGGTATTATGCTTTAAGCATAAGTGGGAGATTGTTGGGATTATATACTGAAAGCATATATGATTAAGTGTTTTGTACACTGGTCTTCATATATGTGTTGCTACAACAATGCTCGCTGTCTGATGAAACAAACATACGACGAACCATAATATCCTATTATCTCGCCTATAGGGATGATCATATGGTGTGTAAGAGATCACAGAGGATCATATGAACCGTTTGACCTAGTGAGATATAAACAGTATCATAGCTGAGACAATCCCTGGATAGGCAATCGGTCTAAGCTACGGCACATCGGTTCATAAGTGGGCTTATCCTAGCTACTTGATGTGTCGGTACATAGTTATGTATTGATGGGATCAACAGTGGGATGTGTCATTAACATTGACATACGAATGAGCCAGATCCCTAACATACTTCTTATGATCTTAAACCTAACAGAAGGATAAGGTGCACACACAGATTGACCACACTTTGATTTACCAAGGTGGCGAGTCTTACATGTACTCTTATACCCGTATTTTCGGTTTTGGCAATTTGTGTGTGGCCTGCTTAGGCTGGATGTTTAGGTAAGCATATCCGTTTCAGGATGGTGACATTCCCTGAGGAGCTCACAAAGTTCATTATGATAAACCCTGCAGGTTGAATTATTTAATTCAGGCATAAGTGAAAAGGAGTGAGTGGTATTACTCAGGAAATAAGAGATTAATTAATTATGGCTGATTGTCATAAGCCAAATTAATTAATGAATGTCTAAAACCTTAAATATGTGGATCATGTTAGTTTGATGCAACCCGTTCTTAATAACGTGGTAATAAAGGGGCGAGTCAGCATTGTTACCGTGGTGAAGGTTAAAACAATGTTTTATTAATTAATTATGTTCTGGGTTGAACAAGGAAGGATTAATTAATAAAGAGGGCCCACTTTATTATTTGAATCTGGTCCCTGGTCTGGCCCATAAACTGCTCAAAGCCCATTAGGGTTAGGGTTTCTCTAAACCCTAACACTACCTATAGGCCTTCTCTCTATCAGATCAGAGTGGTTTTTCAGTATATTGAAAATAGAGAGAGAGAACAGCGGCGGCTATCCAGAGGGAGAAACTGATCGATTTCTCCAGATCTCGGATCCAACTTGGTAGATAATCCTCACCAGATTTCCAAGGAGCAAGGGAACAGATCAGATCTGTAGGAACAATTTTCCATCGCCGACGTTCTATCTCAGATCTAAGATAACTTCATCATTTTATTCTCCGATCTCGATCTGTAAGTCAAACGGTGTAGATCAGATATTCCCTAAATTCCATTCTCTACAATTAATTTTGTAGGAGCATGCATAGGTTCGCATGGTTTGTTTAATTGAAATTTATTCCTGATATCCTAAGAACGAACCTTCGCAAGAATTTAATTAATGGCAACTCATGTTGTCTATCATAGACTCAAACCCTACAGTGTGTTTCATAGGTACCAGGTTAAGTAAATAGGCCGTTGTTTCCAAGGCATATCCCCAAAACAAAATTGGCAAGCTTGCATAACTCATCATGGACCTAACCATTTCCAAAAGAGTCCTATTTCGTCTTTCTGCTACACTATTTTGTTGACGTGTTTGTGGTGCAATCCACTGGGACGTAATCCCGTTATCTGAAAGATACTGCAAGAACTCGTTACTGAGGTATTCACCACCACGATCTGATTGTAGTGTATGGACAGTCTTGCCTAGCTTCTTTTCTACCTCAATCCTGAACTCTTTGAATTTCTCAAAACATTCAGACATGTAGCGAAGCAAATAGATATATACAAATCTTGAGTAATCGTTAAAGAATGTTACATAGTACTCATAACCTCCAGGAGCCTGCGTGCACATCGGCCATATAAGTCAGAGTGGATCAACTCCAACACATCCTTTGCTCGAGACTGACTTGCCTTAAAAGGCACGATCATCATCTTTCCTTCTATACAGAGGATTCACAGACTTGATGCGGCACCACTTGGAAAGATTCCAAGAGCCCATCACTCGCTAGTCTCTTGATCCTCTTTAGATTGATGTGACCTAGTCTCAAGTGCCAGAGATATGTTTATTCCTCATCGGAAGAAAACTTCCTCTTTAAATGATTATTATTATTATTGGATGAGTTCGCAACATTCACAAAAGTTTTATGCATACAATTAATGATATAGAGAGAGTCAATCAGTTTACCATGACAGATAACACTATTATTTCCAATGATAGAAACTCCACTATAAAAAATAACTGAAAATCCATCATTAAATAACTTGGAAACTAAAATTTAGTTCCGCCAAAACAACGGAACATATAAAACATCTTTCAAAATAAAAAAAAAATTTAAAACATAAAGTAAAGTCTCAAATGGCTACTGTGGAGACTCGCTTTTCGTTGCCCATTGAGATGGTAAACTCATCATGCTTCAACTGCCTTGTTGGCCTGAACCCCTGCAAAGTATAACAAACATGATCAGTAGCTCCAGTATCCAATACCCATGAATAGGTAGAAATTGATGCTAAACATGTTTCCATTATAAATACACATGCGCACCTTGTCCAGTCTTCCTGACTTCACAATCTTTCTTCCAGTGACCAGCTTTACTGCATCTGAAACACTTTTCCTTTTTCGCAGCTACGCTCGGTGTCCTTTTCAACTTCTTCACAGAAGTTGTACCTTTGGCTTTCTTTTTAAACATTCTTTTGTGCTTCTTGCCAGCCAGCTCAACAGAACGCTTTCCAGAAGTGGCCAAAGCAACCTTTTCTGGAAGCATCACTGATTCTGCTGCCATCAAGTCATTAAGAAACTCATTAAGAGTGTACTCCTTGTTCATGACAACATTCAGTCTGAAGTTCTCAAAGGACTTCGACAGAGAGTTGAGAATGATATCAACCTGCGTTTCCGCATCGATACCACCTCCGTGCAACGTGAGTTCATTCGTAAAATGAGTCATACTAACCACGTGCTCTCTGACCGAGCTACATCCGACATCTTCTTTCCCACGATTTCCCTCATGAGATTAATATAACAGCTCGGTCCGACTCACCATAGGTCATTGTGAGGTTGTCCATGATGTCGCTAGCATTCTCATATGAATGATGTTGATATGCAAGCACCTTGGACATTGTAGTCATCATATAGCATTTCACTATATTGTTTAACTTGAGCCACTTGTTATAGTAGATCTTTTCCTCATCAGTCGATGCAGCAGTGGGAGTTGTCGAACGAGGCTTATCAAGGTCAAATTTGTGTTCCTCTGCAACAAGGATGTAATCTAAATTGTGTTTCCATTCTTAAAAATTAGGACCGGTTAACTGGTTTTGTGCTAAGATATTGATCACATTTGGTAAAGACATGTCTAAAAACAATTAAAGCAAAAATTAAAACAAAATCGCAAACAGTTGAAACAAATAAATATTGAAACCTTATGATAAAACAATAATAATGTTTCCTCCGATTTGCCCCCAAGTATTACTATTGCAAGCCACACATGTGGACGCTTACAACAAAGCACTTGACCAGACTGCATCTTTAATTCTAGTCCTTTAATTCCAATCCATGTCAGGGTACCTTAGACTAATGGAATTAATTATCGGAGACTAACTAAGACCATATTATCCTACTGAGCAGGGACATCACAAATGAGTTCTACTTGGACAATATCTAAGCTAGCATACCACCAAAGCCAACCCTCCCATATAAAGATCTACTAGGACACACCCTGATCCTTTATAATAAGGTTGGCTCATTTAATTCAATCCCTAGAGAACTTATGAATACTCCATACGCAAGCTAGACATGTAGACGTTTACGCATGAGCTCCCATCTCTCACATGAATTAAATGTTTGTGTTTAAGAAATCCCATCTATTAAAACTTATGAAAAATAAATTAAGTAAGATACACATGTAGATGTTTACCTAATAAATTATCCACTTCCAATAAGGGATCGCTTTGTGGAGGTCTTATTATTATAAATTAACAACTTAGTAATTTTAACTTCATAAGGTTCAATTGCACATATTATTTTATGTAGCCATAAATTATAACATTACTTAAATTCTATCACGCAAAGCATGAACCCCGAATTTATTGGTATAATTTAATTATATAAAATAAATCATATAAGCATGCTTTACAGCTGTAAATAAAAGCATTAAATGTGCTCCTATTATCTACAACATGCTTGGATGTTGCACAATTAAATAAGGCACATATATCATGCAAGAACAAATAATAAAGCAAATAAAATTGTTCTTGTGGCCTCATGATACAAATTAAAAAAATAAATTCTATCTATTGCACTTTGGATTTATTTTATAGATCTTCGACTGGGCTCCCACTACTTGGACTGAGATCTGATTTATTTTTCTGAATTTGGGCCTCCAAGAATTAATCCATCAGAAAAATTAGACTGGGCCTGTTAACGCATCGTGGGCTCGTGCACACATTGCAAGCCTGTTAGCCCGCGAGAACTTGGCCCAACGGGCCACCACCGGTGATCCACCTCCGCCGGTGACCCGCCACCACCGGAGAGCAATTGGAAAATGCATAGCAATCCACGCAGATTGCAGCCCGCGCCCCATCTTCTCCAGCCGTCCTCCACGTTTCCTGTCGCTGCCCCTGCCAGCATCGGTCATTGCTCATGCCGATCACCATCTTCCTCTCATCATCTGCAGCCCCAGCTCGTCGAAAAATACAGGGCGCACGGTGGAGACGCGCGCACCAGCTACAGTCGCAAATCCTAGGGTTTGCGCCTACTGTAGCAGCGTCATCACCTTGTTGGCCGCCCCCTGCTGTTGTTCCCTCCATTCCGAGCTTCGCCATCCATCATCACCGCCGATGCTGTCCGAGGGAGAGGGGAGCGCTGCTGGCGTGCATGCGTAGAGCCGCACAAGGTGTCGTGCGTGCATGTGGAACCTAGGGTTCCGCTGTACTGCGTGCGCCCCTCGCGCTCTGGCCGTCGCTGCGGTCCCGGCCCTTGCACCGCCACCCCTGGTGCCCCGCACTACTATTTACTTAGGATTTTGTCGTGGCCGTGCTCCCGTCGTGGTTGCCCCGTGCCCGTTGTCGTCGTGTCTGTGCTGCCCACGGTTTCCCGACCATCGTATACAACCACGTGCATTGTGCAGTCCTTCATTCTTCATGTTCTTCGCGTTCTTCATTTTGTTTTATAGATTTAATTTTGTAAAATTGAAAAATATAGGGAAAAATATCCTACTATAATTTTTGAATTTAAATCTAACCACAGATTTATCTCGTGGGTGAAAAACGAATCCTTATAAAAGGGCAGATTTACCCGAGGAACAAAAACACATACAATCCAAAAACCTTCATGCTCAATAATTCAATAATAATAATCATGAAAAATCATAGGCAATATTATTTTTTGATAGAGCCAATTAAATTAACCTGACTCTAATACCAACTAAAGGGATTTGGATTACTGTGAATTGAATCACTCAAATTCGTGTAATCGCAGATCATTTAATTTGATATCAAAATAATTATTATGCCGATTATTTAATCCTCGCATGCTTCTATTGAATATGAATAAGAAGGTTTATGCGGAATACCTGGATTGTAGAAACTAAAGAATGTGATGCGCAGAGATTTGACCATCGATCCTCTTTCCCGCGCAACAAGATTTATTTCTATCAGATCAAGGAATTAAATCTATGAAATTAATTAAATAATTTCAAAAATCTAGAGGGGAGAGAAATAGAAAATGATCCTCCAGATTTGATCTTCTTATTTGAATCCCAGCTCCGATCAAAAAATCTGGTGAAGATTCCCTTCAAATTCATTGCCGATCGAGAAGCAGAATTTCCTCCTCGTATCTCAGATCTTAGTTGATTACAGCTCCCAGTTGTCGGTCTGCTGTTTGTAACTTATGATCTTGTGGTGTGTTGTGATCAGAGAAACTGAGGCCTATTTATAGGAAATTCTGATCTCTAGATGGGCCTGAACTTTCATTGGCCAGACCAAGGACCAGAATGCAAATAGAAAATAAGCCCTATCAAATTAATTAATTCTCATATTCAACTATGAATATAATTAATTAATTAATATTGATTCATGCCACCAAAGAATCAATATTGTCTTACCTATTTGCTACCACTTGGTGAAGAATGGGTTGCATAGGCTCGATATATCCCCACATTTAAGGTTACAGACATTCATTAGTTAATTTAGGCTCATACAAGCCATTTAATTAATTAACATCTTATATTCCTGAGTCAATCCACTCAACCTTTTTCACTTATGCTTGAACTTAATCAGCCTGCAGGACTTTAGCATAACGAACCTTTTGAGTGCCTCAGGGAATGTCACCATCCTATACTGGATGTGGTTACCTAGTTCCAGTACCGGACAATAATACATAAACTGCTACCATCCAAGATACAGATATACAAGCTCAACTAGAGCTTTTCACTGCAACTCATTGTGACACACAATTTGTGTATACTTATGTACCTTCATCTAGGTTTAGGATCTCATCAAGCCATCAAGATCCAGATTTCTTCAATATCAGATAAAGGAATCGATCTTAACTTAGATCCTTATCAATGCGTACCCCTGCACCAGCATACCAAGCAATCCAAGATAAGATGTTTATTACCGCGTATGCTGCAGCCTACACCGACAGTCTATCCTGGGACTGTCTCAGCTGTGATAAACATTTATATCTTGCTAGGTCAGACGATCCATACGATCTTCTGTGATCTACTACACACCGTATGATCTCCTTATCGACGAGATAAGAGGATAAGAGTGTTTGAGACACATGTTTGTTAATTCAGACAGGAGAAGATCATACAACATTTATAATTCCCAGTATATTAACCAATCGACCTTGAACATAATATACTAATCATAATGCTTGCAGCAAATAAATCCATCAGTCATGGAGCTAGAGGGAGCAAGTCAATCAAAAGAAGAATACAACCATTAGAGATTTAACTTTATATGTGTCGATTTTCCTGACTGAACTTTATTCTAATTTCTAAACATTATGTTGATGGGTATTCTGTTATTTTTTATATTGGTCTTTCTATCATTGGTACTGAATACTGATTCATTATCTCTATGTCATTAACAACCATCATAAGTCATTTGTGAATGTTTCATGCAATTCATCTAAAATCGAGAATCTTAAAAAGAGAAAATCTTATTCATATTATGAGGATCTTACATATCTCTGGCACTTGAGACTTGGCCACATCAGTTTGAATAGATTCAGCGACTCATGGATGACGGTACTTTAGACTCAGTGCGGCCTGTACCTCATCGAGTTTGCGAATTTTGCATCAAGAGCAAGTTGTCATCTAGACCTTTTAAGGCTAGCGAGGCTCGAGGAGGACATGTGTTAGAGATTATCCATTTTGGCTTGTGTGGACACATGTCCACTTAGGCTCGTGGAAGTTATGAGTACTTCATCCCTTTCATTGACCATTAATCAAGATAAGGATATGTCTACTTGCTTTGCTACAAGTCTAAATACTTTGAGAATTTAAAGAATTTAAGGTGGAAGTAGAAATAAAAGTCGAGAGGACTATCAAATCACTATGACTGGATCATGGTGGTGAATACCTTGGCAAAAAGTTTCGGCAATACTTGTCAGACCGTGGGATTACATTCTAATGGACCGCACCGGGTACTCCACAGTAGAATCATGTGGCAGAAAGAAGAAATGTGACTCTTTTGAAAATAGTGATATCTATGATGAGTTATGCAAGTATACCCATTTTGTTTTTGGGATACGCATTAGAAATAGTTGCATACATTTTGAATCTAGTACCTTTAAATTAGTTCTTGAAACACCTGGCGAACTCTTTCTTGAGCGCAAATCTTGATGGGGCAAGTTTAGAGTTTGGGGTTGTCCAGCACACATGCTGACCAATGAACCTAATAAATTAAAAAGTAGGTCAAAAGTAATGTTGTTTATAGATATCCTCGGCAAACGAAAGGTGGTTACTTTACTGTCCAGAGAGTCAAATGATTGTTGTTAGCATCAACAATAGATTTTTGGAGGATGAGTATGTAAGATTGCATTGATATGAGCAATGTGATCTTTCAAGAAATTGAAGGCAATGATGTACTTTTTAAGGAAAAACCACGTGTGAGTGTGGATGTACCTTTGGAAGGTACGGTACCATGTGCACGTTCGCCGGTGCAAGGTGCGGGACCACAAGGTACTGCACCAACTATTGTTGCAGCACCCAAGCCTTTGTCTCAATGGGAGAGTCATCTTCCAACCTGATAGGTATATGTTCGTGGGAGAGTCTTTAGACTTGGAATCGGTATAAGCGTACACGATGAATTGGAGCCACTAACGTACTCTAAGGTGGTAAGTGACAAAGATGCAGAGAAATGGTGCATCGCCATATATTTGGAGATAGATGAGTTTTATAACTCTTCACAACCTCACAAAGTGAAGATTTTGGTTCTCTTCAAGAACATCTGTCTTGAGGTTGATTTTATATCTCTTGTTATTGACCCTTCTTCAATTTGTAATTACATGAAGTCAATGCTGAAAAACAGTTGTGGACCTCCGCAATCATGTGTCTAGATGACACGATGATCTCAGACAAAGAGGCTCGAAAAAATAATTAAGAGAGCTTGAGAATTTAACAGTGATGGATCTGCACTTTCTTGTCCGTACTCTTGACGACTATACTCTTTTTATTGTTCACTTCTTATAATACATCATCTCCTTCTTTTCTCCAAGATCCAAATGGAGTATTTAAAGACCTCTTTTTTAATTATGTCCTCTTAGAAAAGTTGAAGTGACTACATGCTTTTGCAAACTTACGTTGGTTTACGAAATTGTACAAGCCTGTGACATTTGTCTTTGTTGTCCTTTGTGATGTGACAACCTAACTCATGAAGGCACTGATTAAAATTATCAACTGGTCTTGAAATCTTTTCTTCTTCTCCGAAACATCAACTGTCAATATTTTTGCAAATTGCTTGCCGAATCACCTCTAAGTTAACTACTAAGGCATCCACATATCTTTCTCATAACCATCAATTCTTTTGTTATAAGGATTCCAATTGAACTTGATCATATCTTCGGTTGGTTCTTCGTGTCATTAAGTTTTCTGCTTGCCGGCGGATCCAAAAAAGTAGAATCGGGGCTATATATAGTTGGACATATAGTATATAAAATAATTTATATTTTAATATTATATTGTGCATCTTTAGTGTTAACTTTGTGCATTTTTGTATCTTACAGGTTCATTTATTCCAAAGTGTGTATTCAAATCGACATTCATTTTTACTATTATATTGTGCATCTTTAGTGTTAACTTTGTGCATTTTTGTATCTTACAGGTTCATTTATTCCAAAGTGTGTTGATGAGATGAAGTATTTTAAGGGCAGAGTTTATAGAACTGTTGATGTTGGTATTGAGTTTTATAGAGACTAAGCTCGTGTTGCTGCTTTGAAGAAGAAGATGTTTAATTTTTTTAACTAATTTATGTATAAATGAAGTAAATCTGGCTAAAAAGGAAGTAAATTGGGCTAAAAATGAAGTAAATCGGGCTTAAAATGCAGATTGCTGTTTGTGTTTGAGTTTTTTTTACAGTTTTAGCCTTTAAAGGCTAAAAATGCAGGATATTGAGGCAAAAATGCCACGTTTTTCAATTTGTTAAGAATGAATCATGTTCGTCGATTTGATGAGATGGATGCGCGAGATCTATTCTTATTTCTCATGGTAACTCCTATTCTCACCTGATCACTAACCATATAACTCTATAATGTCGCATTCTATACATTTAGATAGGTAAAATAAAGTTTTTATATAGGTAAAATAAAGTATTCTTGATACTTAACTTTAGCTTTGTAACCTTGATTGATTTGATGCGAAGCAATTTATTTATGAAAAGGGCCGATTTTGCTTAACCTTACACATACGCATTGGATACCATCAAGAGAGGCAATACCAATATTTTGACCACATCTTGAAATTTTTATTATAATACTATTATTTTCTTGAAGAGGGTCGCCCTCAATCTTGGCCCATGTGAGGCAGCTCCAACATCTAGAATTTTGTATATTTTATTAAGGTCAAGGTCACATCACTTTATAAAAATACAACAAACATGGAATATTAATCTCTCTCAATATCAAATAAAATATTCAAAGGTGGAAATTATAATAATGAATGCTTAATTAATCAATCTCAACAAATCGCTTGTGATTTCTGACTTTTTATTAGGCATCCCGAACCCTACTTCTTTAACTACTCACCTCCTTTTGAAGAGTTTGTCAATTTTCTTAATCATCGGTTCCTTCATGATTAATTGGTTATAACTAAAGCTCCTAAGTTTGGGATGGAAACTCAAAACTCTGCGAAAGTTGATTAAGTAAACGAGTTTTGTGAGAACAAATCAATCTTGAGTGGGAAATAAACCAAGACCAACTGTTGCAGTGTGACATTTAATAACTTTAATTACACAAAAAAGTCCAAGTTTTATTTATTAATTGATTATCTCACTAGGCTCCACCTCTACCCACCATTATTACATTTCCAAATTAATGGTGCAATTTGTCAACCGTCGCATACACGACACGTTCTCACTATAATAATTCCACCAATTCTTTAATTACTCATTTATCTCATTGACTAACTACTACAAATAATTGTTTTTCAAACATTTAGACTACGGGAAAATGAAAAGATTTATTTAATTGAAACAAGTAAAAAGTAGCATCTATTATATCAGCCCACCAACCAAAAATACACAATGGAAATCATCATCATAAACAAAAGCATTATATATTTGGCAATTTGCAAGAACAAGAAAGAAAAACCCACTGCTCCAACTTTGCATGATTCAATTCCCACCAAACCCACAATTTGCTGCTGCTTCTTTTTTTTCTTTTTTCCACAACAAGATTTTCAACGGGTGTGATAAAAGAAAATAAAAAATATATATAAAAGAGAGTGAAAAATCAAACAAAATGGGGCCCCAACTTTTGTTCTCATCTAGGCAGAGATCGCATCCATCGTTGACCATGTTCTCCCACGCCTTCGACGGTGGTGATGAGACATTGTTTTAATCATTCTTTTGAGGCGAAATGTGGGCAGTTGGATTATGGGATTTGTTTCTCTCTCTTGATCTCGGTAAGATCAGGATGATTCAAGAACAAGAGCAGGTGCCTCCGAATTAGAAATGGCGTGGTTGTGCTCTCCTTCGTACGTTACAATAAGCATTGTCGGGTCGTCCAAAGCCCGCTCCACATGCTTTCGGGCCGGACACCCTCGTACGCTGCTACACTTGTAATAACCCCTGAGAAATAGTAATTTAATAGACCAATGATCAAATTAAATCAATACTTTTCTAAATCAATTGAAAATCTCCAAATATAGCATCTTTAATGTTGAAATAGATTTGAATTGGAGATAATTTACCTGGGATGAGGGGAACCCTTGATGGGTTTTTGACCATATTTTCTCCACGAGTAGTCGTCCGGTGGAATATCAGCCATCTTCATGCTAATCGCCGGAACTCTCACCACTCTCTTCAATCTTGATTTCCTGTTATTTAAATTTGATCAAAACCCAATCACAACTGTAATCCTATGCGACGGATTTTGAAAAAAAATAAAAAATGAAAAATCGTTTCATGGGTGGTAGTCGATTTTGTTACTCACCTTTTCTTGGGGCAATGGCAACGAGACGACCCGCTGCCGCACTTGGCGTTGGAGTCGTCCATGGAGCTGCACTTTCTCTTAAACGATGAAGTCGACAGAGGCGGCCGGCCGGCGGAGGAGACCTGAGAAAGATTCGTGATCTGAAACCCTGACGACATGGACGGCTGCAGGCTGTCGGTGTCGCCGGTAAGAGAAGACATGAAGGAAGTCGCCGGCGAGGCAAAGTTTATGGTTGTCGACGACTCCTTACGCTCGATTGACCCGTTCTTCACCAGCTGTTGGTGGTGGTGCGGCAGCGGAAGAGGCGGCAGTCGCTGAATCGGCGTCGGGCAGTAGACTCTTGAGCCGGAGGTGCCGTTGTCCTCGGTTTTGGGAGTTTGGGTCGACGGGCCGGGCTCGATCTTCGGCTGCGGGGAAGGAGCAGGGGCATTGGAGACCGGGCCACGGCGGAACCGGGCGTGACCGGTCCGGGGAGTCCGGTCGAGTAGAGAGATGAACTTCTTGAATTTGTCGATGGCGACGTCGGCGACAGCCTGATAATCGGCGGCGGTGATTTGGTCGGGCGTGTGAAGTTTGGAGGAGGGCTGTTCTTGGAAATTTTGTTGGTGGTGGGAGTGAGAAAGTAGTCGCATGAGCTTCTCGACACTCTGTAAGCCTGCGGCGGCCGCTTCTTGGGCGGCACTCACTTCCATTTTGGTCCTGAAATTAAATCCCGGCATCAACTCCACAGCCATCTCTCACAAACCATTCAATGGGAAAGAAAGAAGGAAGCCCAAAACTAGGAGTGAGAGAGGGATTGAGAAAAGAAGGGGAATCCAAAATAGACAAGAGAGGGTTAAAATAGGGAGGGAGGGAGGGAGAGAGAGAGTCAAACTGATGATGCTATCTTTCTCTATCTTTAATGCATTGTATTGTCGATTGTGGCCTGGTTGCCGTCAAAGGACAGGACCATTCATGAGGCGCCACGTAGGCAGTTACGAGAGAGAAAGTGAGCGAAACATTGACTGACTTTAAATTTATGGTGGTGGGGCACGAGTTAACGGGTGAAGCAGCAGTGGTGGAATTGATGAGATAGTTGGCTGCAAAAGTCAAAAGGGTAGTAATGAGCCGTTAGATTAGCGGAGGGGCAAAATGGGGAACAATATTTGTGCCGGTGAAGTAGGGTTGACCTTTTAAACACAAAAGTCCATTTAAGGGGGGACCCACATGCCTCTCCTTTACCGGATACCGGGTGCCCTTTTTCTTTTTCTTTAATTTTATGTATTGGAGAAAGGTGAATGATTCTTTTCTTTGAGAGGAATAAATTGTATTTGTTGTTTTCTTTTAACTTCAACTATTTTAGTTTCTCCAAAAAAAAATTAATAATAATAAATGATTGCTTCATTTTAAATTATTGAGAAATTCGTCAAACTTGCTTTATGCATGAGTACCAATCAATGATGCCTAATGCTAACAAGATATCAGGTTAATTAGGCTGAATTTGGCACACAAAAATCAAGAATCTATAATATCCGTTCTAGTTTTTTACACGAATTGGAAAATATTGGTGTGGAAATGAGCTGTCATTTTTTTTACATGATAAAAAAATTCCGTAAAACTATATTGTAAAATTCTTCTTTATTATAATGTTTTAATGAGTTAAATATATAATAAATTAGTATATCTCTAGTTAGATTAGTTCGTTTTATCAATTTTTCATGATTCTTACTAAGTGTTACTCTTGATCTTCTCATTGTCTAACTAAGAAGTCTTCTTAGAGTTACCAATTCTCTGGTGGTTAACTATAAAATTTGTATACCTCAAGCAGACATTCCAGAGAAGAATTTGAAGGGATTGCTGTCAAACGGAATTGTCAATCCATAACCCATGTTGAAATTGGATATCAAAAATAAATTTTTATGTTTATGAATAATTCTAGCATGCTACTATTGAAATGCAGAAGATGGTTTGTGCGGAATACCTGGATTGTAGAAACTGTTGAACTGGGTGCGCAGAGATTTGATTCTCAATCCTCTTTATTGCGCTACAAGATTTAATCCTACAAGATAAAGGGATTAAATCTATTGAAATAATAATAATAATTTCGAAAACTTGAGAGAGAAAGAAGAGATTGATCCTCCCAATCCGATCTTCTGAGATTCCGTCCGGATTTCGTGCCTATAGAGAAGTAAAGTTTCCTCCTTCTTTATCAGATCAAGATCGCCTATCACAGCTCCCAATTACTGGCCTGCTGCTTTACGACTTATGATCTTGTCGTGTGTTGTGTTCTGAGAGACTGAGGGGTATTAATAGGAGAAAAATTATCTCAGATGGGCTTGAGTTTTCAAGGGCCAAACCAGTGACCAGAATGCAAATAGCAAATAAGGCTTATCAATTAATTAATTCTCATATTCAACCAATAATATAATTAATTAATTAGTATTTATTCATGCCATCATAGATTCAATAATGTCCTACATATTTGCTACCATGTTATGAGAAACGGGTTGCATTGGCTAGGAAAATTCGCATATTTAAGGTTAACAGACATTCATTAATTAATTTGAGCTCTAACAAGCATCCAAAATTAATTAACATATTATATTCCTTAATCAGCTTGCAGGACTTAGCATAATGAACCTTTTGAGTTGTTCAGGGAATGTCACAATCATATACTGGATATGATTACCTAGTTCCAATAATAGACAATCATAAAAGATTGCTACCACCCAAGATACATATATACAAGTTCGACAATAACTTTCCACCATAGTATCTCAAAGTGACACACAAATCTGTGTATACTTTTGTACCTTCATTTAGGCATAAAATTACATCGAGCATCAAGATCAAGATTCTTTTAGTGTTAGATAAAAGAATCGATCTTACTTAGGTTCAATCAATGTGTACCGCACGCACCACACATACCAAGCAACCAAGAAAAGTTGTTTATTACCGCATATGATGCATCTTATACCGATAGTCTATCCTGGGACTGTCTCACCTGTGATACTGTTTATATCTCACTATGTTAACCAATCCATACGATCTTCTGTGATATACAACATACCGTATGATCTCCCAATCAACGAGATAAGAGGATACCTATGTTTGCGACACATGTTTGTTAATTTAGACATGAGATGAACATACAACATTAATGATTCCCCGTATATTAACCAATATCCCTTGTACATATTATACTAATCATAATGCTTTCAGTAAACATTTCCATCAATCTCCCACTTATACTCAAAGCATTATAGAATTGATATCCAGAGTATAGAGTGTCTATCCCAATCTAGCTGCTATGTCAACACCTCACGTGGCTGGTTGTAGCCTCAATCCTAGGTTACATACATGCATCTCGTAGTCCTTTTGTGGCAAAGCTTTTATGAATGGATCTGATAGATTGTCTTTTGTATCAATTTTCTCAATTAGAACCTCACCCCTAGCCACAATTTCTCGTATGATTTGGTACTTCCTCTAACTGTGTTTTGTTGCTCTGTAATTTCGTGGTTCCTTCGAGTTCGCCACAACACCAGAGTTTATCACAATACACCGTGATAGTCTTGGGCAACTTAGGAATCACATCCAACTTCAGAAGGAAGTTTCTCAACCATACTGCTTCTTTTGATGCTTTAGAACCTGCCACATATTCTACTTCCATGGTGGAGTCGGCAATACACTTCTGCTTTGCACTCCTCCATGATATGGCCCCATCTCCCAATGTAAACACATAGCCAGAGGTGGACAATTTTTCATCCTAGTCTGTCTAGAAATCTGAATCCGTATAACCCACAAGGCACAACTCCTCACATTGATAGACGAGACAATAGTCTCTAGTCCTTTTCAAGTATTTAAGTATGTGCTTTACCGCGGTCTAATGCGCTTGTCCAGGGATAGACTGATATCTTGCTACCATGCCTACCGCAAAGCAGATATCTAGGCTTGTACATAGCATTGTGATCACACTAAAAACTCGATAGAATTCCTAATGCAATGCAAGAATAAAATATCAATCTGAGTACTTCTTCCTTCGCCCACTAAAGTATCGGGATACTTATGCAAAGGCTAATAGCTAGGCATCACACAATCGTTGAGTTTATATCTATTCTAGGCAATGTTAGTAAATCAACTATCTAGTCTAAGCTAAAATCAAAACATGAATCATTTGGGCATTCATCATTAACACTCTCACACTTCCACACTTTTGCAATGCAAGCATCATCCACAAGGTATGAAATTCAACAATTATGAACTAAGGACATTGGTAGAAATCCACATTGAATCAAAGAGATTGGTTTGAAAGATGCAAACAATCATTTAATCCATTCAAAAATGATCAACCTACACTATACTTCCTATCTCCCTTTACACCGGCAAGATAAGAGTAGATAAAAATTAGATACACAAACAATTACGTTATAGCACCTAATTCCACTCTAAAAAGACCGTAAGTTATAGACCTATAGGCAATCTCCGCACAGGGATTGATCAAAACCTATATGCATCTACACTTTTCACAACACCTCAACCGCGTATTGGCTGCAGTCTCGGTATCTTACACACACATAGTTGGTTACTGCCTACACTATGTGATTTAAGAAAAAGCTCAAGTGAATGCAATCATAGGAATGGAGGTAAACATAAAATTCATTCTCAATCAATCGATTCAATATTTCAATCCACCAACATCCAAAGATATTTAGCTAGACATACCTTTAACTTGATTCAATTGAAAAGACAAAATGCACAAATCCATAACAAAGATATACAAAAGAGAAATTTCCCCCAATTGCTTGGATTTGGTGTTGATCTATGCCTTGTTCATCTTCAATCTTCCAATTGGATTGGACGACCTTAGATCCTCCTTGGATGAGGTTTAGAATGAGTGGGAAGTGAAGTTCTAGAGAGTAACCGCTCAATTGTTGCCTAAAGTCTGAATCTCCCCTTTTGAATTTTGTTTTTCCACCTTTTATACTATGTTTTCAGACCCCAAGATAGCCCCGTCTGAGATTGGATTGCCCAGGATGGATAAAACTGAAAGATCGCCAAACCTGCCCGTTTAGGATTGTTCCGTCTGGAACTGAATCGACCAAAATTCGGCTCTGAACATGCCAAATCGGTCAAGCAAAGCAGGGATCGGTCGAGATGAGCCGAATAGAGGCAAATCTCGACCGGTCAGAAACTATCTTGGTCGAGCAAAGCCTCTGAAATCCGTCTTGCTGCTCCCTTGCTCATCCCGGTCAATCTTCCACACACTTGAAACCCAGATCGGATGATTTTCCACCAAAACTTAACTAAAAATGGTGAATTATGCTCAAATATGATCCTACACGACAAAAACAACACCAAACACGAAAACACAGCAAAGACATACGAAAAACATATGATATGAGTGTAAAATGGACACAAACAAGCATGCACACACATCGAATAATAGGACATTTTACACACATATCATAATCCCCCAAACTTGAACTTTTGATTGTCCACAATCAAAATAAAGTAAAACAATCGTTCTACCTTGTGCAATACCTCATAGCTCATCTTATCCATCTTAGCATGCCCTAGTCAAACGAGATTATCACCTAACTTTGTGACACGGTTAATGCTAAAAACTCAATCCACTCAACAAATTGGATATAAACAATGAAATGCACTCCCTTACGTGTTTAGGGACAATTCACACAAACACGAGATTTTCAAGCTCGATTTCCATAAGCTTGCATCCATTCTCATCACTCTACTACAATGAGCTAGCTCCTAGAATAAAAAAGGTCTTTGTTTAGGTTATAACATGGTTAACTAAATGGAGGTGGTTTCGGGCCAAAGTAGCTAAACTCCTCAATTTCCCGAAAATCCCCCCAATTATCGATTTCAAACCACAAATCCCGAGGCTTTTCTCTTCTCCATTTTCCTTCTCTTTTTTTTTCCTCATGCCCTTTGCATGTTCATACATTTTTCTTTTCTTTCTCTTCTTTTTTTTTCTTTCTCTTTTTTCGCAACAAAATTTTTGATGGTGCTCATTTTTTATGATTGCACCCTTCTTTCCAACTTCTCAATCTAACATTTCAAACTACCACATTCTAGCCTCATCAATTGGGATTCAATTCAACCAAAAGAACCAAACAATTCCAAGCCCAAGCTCACAACACCATCTTCACCCTCAAACTCTCATTCCCCCAAAATTTGTCCTAATCATATCAAAGAATATTCTCCAATAAAGCTCAATCACGGGAAACAAAGGTAAGAAAGGCAAATAATGTTCAAATAAAACACCTTATACTCCCGATGTGCCAGGTAGGACTAGGAATCAATGGCCTAATATCATTTTCTAGTTACATGCTCAAGCTAATAGATCGAGAACAAATGCAAGTTCTAGATTTCTTGCTTTCAAACTCGCCTCTCACAACCGAAAAATATGACAATGTCAAGGCTCAATTCACATGGCTTTTTGTTAAGTCTAAAACATTAACCATGCACAAAACTCGACAATTCAAAAGTTTTAACCTAGGCATGCTTCAATGTCAAAGATTTCACCGTATCATAGGTTAAGATAAACTTCAAACTTCACTAGATAATCATAAGTAAATCTCGAGCCAAGTTTGGGTTCAACATTCACACAATCACATAACACACACCAACATAATAACAACTAATAATGCAATCAAATCTAAATGGCATAGAAACAATAGAATGCGTTACCCATCAACATCCACGATCCAACCGCTTCTCCATTTGCCTTATGATACCTACTTAACACAAACACAAACACAAAAACTCATTTCCACCAATTCCAACATCTAACTCACAACACATGAGCACTAAAACCAATAACCTCATTCAAAACCTCTTTCCACCAACAATACACATTCTAAAAACATCAAACATTGCTCCACTAGCTCCACCAATCAATCCACTATCCAACATCAATATGAATAATCAATTCATGCAATCATTTTCATTCCAAAAGATAAAACTATAAGGCATCCATAAAAAATATCAAAAGTGTAGACTATCAATATCAAAACAACCAAATCGAATTTCATGAGGGAATATATCCAGCAAACTAAAACTAAACACTAAAGATAAAGGAGTAGGAGGGAGAGAAGATTAAACCGAAGCACCGGAAACCTGCATATCCCCCCAAACTTAGTCAAGTGAGACTAAGTTTGCAAAAAGGTAGATGGTGCTCGTCACTCCTCTCAGTGTTGTGGTGACCGATCACGACTACGACGGTATGGTATGGGAAGGCGGCGTTGCAACTCATGGACATCCCCCTGAACCTCATCAATCCTCTTATCGAGGCCATCAAATCGAGCAGCAGTGGCATCCTGGTCTGCAAAGTAACTCGCCTGGAAAGCGGAGAAATCACCATGCAATTCTGACATCCGGACGTCTAAGCCCTGCATAGACACATATAAAGTCTCCACAGTGTCAGTAGACCTCTCAAGCAATGAAAACATCCACTGCTGCCAATCCTCCACGGGTGGTGGTGCCTGAGTACTTGGTCCTACCCCTTATCCTCCGGACTGCTACTCCTCGGGTAAGTGACTCAGAATCGTAAAGAATCCCTCCTGGGACAAAATACCCACAACCTCCTTGTGATCCTCAGAGTCCATCAAACAATTGGACATATCCTCTAGGTCAGCCACAGTGGTGTAATCCACACGAGGCAATTCAATTGTCAAATTCCCAAATTTATAATAAACTTCACCACGCCGACCCGGAACCAAAAACTTGCCAGCCACAAGTAAAGCAGTATCAAGGAGCAAACCGGGAGCAAATGCACCCGACAAATGAATACCAGTAGCCTCCAAAATCGGAGTAATCATACCACCACAAATAGAAGGGGATTTCAAATTAGTCACACGACTCCAACCATCCATCAACACGCCCCCCACAGAGAACTTCTTCCCATTCATCAAAGCATACAACATGTAAATCTCAGATAGAATCACATTGCTTGACTCATACCGACCCAATACGGACCCTCCTACCAACTTATGAATATAACAAATAATAGGATTTTTAATTGCAGATGCTCTACAAGACTTGATATTAAATGACATCTCAAATTTCACCCCAGTGATGGATTCCCAAAATTCAGCAAGATTTATTTCCTCAAGCACAAACATAGAATCAACATCACATCCAAAAATTTCATCAACCTCATACCTTCGTAAAACAAATTCCTTACCTTTCACCTTGAACTTCATGGAGAGAGGATTGCTATTTGGACCTTTCATGACTGTCACAGAGGCCATGAATTCCATTGACAACTCCATGTACGCTGGTCAATCTCCCGTCTACAAACTCTTCCATCCGATGTTGTTGAGAAGGCTCCACACATCATCCTTCAGCCCTAACGCCTCAAATGTCTCCTTGCACGGATACTTAGTCCCCACGACTTGTATGCCCGCCAAATTCTTGAACCGTTCAAACTCCTCATCATCGAAGTGCTTTGGGCGACGAAGTGAAGAGGAAGAACTACCACGAGCTCTTTTGCTAGCCATGGACAAAATCAAAGGGTAAGAACCACACAAATGAGTGTAATGAGACACAAGAGAAAATTTGGGAAGTGAAATTTCGACATAAATCAAGATGGGGCGAAATGAGCCCTAATTTTCCCTTTTAATTTGTGCCGGGATCGACCTATCTGACGTAGGATCAATCGATCAAAGGCTCTGCCCGATCCAAAGATGTCCGATCCAGATCGGTCGATCCTGTTTCAGATCTGTCGATCTAATGCCCTGACCCGCGAAACTTTTGAAATTATGTTAAGCTCGGCCGATCCCATAGCAGCAAAGGCTGGGATCGGCTGATCCTACCTGAGCCAGGGCGATCCAAAACGGTCCCGTGCAAAATTTCCCTCTGTTTTTCAAGTTCTCTGCGTTTTTTCTTCGATCTTTCAACTCCATTTCGAGTTTGCACTTCCCCAAATCTCAATTCTTCAATCACAAAAACATGTAAGTCTGCAAAAACATCCACGGATCAAATATCATTCACCTATTATCATCAAAACAACCAAAATTAACAAAACTAATCAACTAATCACTTATTTCAAAAACCAAAATACCAAAAGCAATTAAAATATTGGGTTGCCTCCCAACAAGCGCTTCTTTATAGTCAATAACTTGATTTCTTACCTCACTCTCATCAATCATGATCAAATGGAGATGATCTGGAGTTCATACCTTGCTCCGTATGCCAATGTTCATCCGGATAGGTTAACTTCCTTCGTGCACTCCGGGGTGGGCCATCCTCAACTCGAGTTTTCTTCATCCTTCCTCGCTCTTGCTCTAAATAATTGCCCGGATCAAGATCTTCCTCCTTGCCTTCATCCATTATAACCCATCTAGGATCATCACCATCCTTTAATCTCTTCTTTTGAACCTCTTTATCAAGTTCCAATTGCCTTTCATCTTTCATGTCATCCATGCTTTTCGGAGGTAAGGAGAAACCACTTCTTTGCCACAACATCGAAAGGTGAGTTCACCCTTCTTTAAGTCGAACAAGGCATCCGCCGTGTACATGTAAGGCCTCCCAAAAATCAAATGTATACCTTCTTTGTTTTTCATGTAAACCACCAAGAAATCACCCGGGAAGGTGAAACTCAATACCTCCACGTGCACATCCACAACAACCCCCCTTGGGCAAAATAAAGCATGGTTAGCCATTTGAAGGACATGGCTAGTGGGTTTCAACTCTCCAACTTCCAATTCTTTGTATAAGCTCCAAGACATCACATTTACACTTGCCCTAGAATCACACAAGGCCTTTTCGACTATTGTCTCCTCAATCTTGCAACTTATAACAAAGCTTCCCGGATCCTCTTTCTTGTTAGCAACTTGCTTCTCTCCTTGGTCCTCACTTTCACTTCTCCACTCATCTTCAATCATTCCAAACTCAAGTGAACCACTATCCGCTTTTAACTCATCTCCAATCAATTCGTCAAGTAATGGAACTCGTTGAATCTCTTACAGATGTGGCATCTCAATATCACCCTTCTTCACATAATCGAAGAAGTTAACTTCTTCACCTCTCACTTCATTTTCTTCCTTCACTTTTTCAGCTTTCATGATCTTTTCCTCCTCTTCATTCACAACCTTTACTTCACTTTCCACCTCATCAATATTTTGAGTCATCACCACAACTCTTTCCTCTTCGCTTCCGTCTTCATTCACCACGTTGCGACTCTTCTTTTAGGTTATCTCCGTGTCACTAAGAAATTTCCTAGTGTGATGTTTCCCACTTAGTTGCTTCGCAATTGATGAAATTTGGAGTTGAATCTCAGCTAACATCCCGTCATATTTCTCAAACTTCTTCTCAATTTCATCATTTGGATTCCTCCTAGGCTCATGATTGTCATGCCTAGTACCTCCTCCTCCCATATATCCTCATTGGCCACTACTTCCCCCATTCTCCAATTGCATTGGAGGATTCAAGGCATTATGAGGATTAGCATATGAGAAATTAGGGTGGAACCGATTGGAAGGGTGATATTACATATTACCCGATTGATTGTAGGGAACACGGTTGTTGTTGTTGTACCCCATCCTTTGGTTGACAAAGTTGACATTCTCCAGGTACATCTCCTCTCTTTTCATCATCACCATCTCATCCCTTTTTCCACCCGAGGTAGTAAGCAATTCCAATTGCTTTCACATCAATGAGATTTGATCTTTCAACTCATCGCTTTCCTAAACTCATTCACCGATTTCACAGTCCTATAATCTTTCATCTCCTTTGGCCACTAGTAACCATTCTCCGCCATTTTTATATGGTTCTCCAAGCCTTGTCTTCCTCTTGGTCGAGGAACAAACCCCCCGAGGAAGCATCCATTATTACCTTGGTCTCGTAATTGAGACCCCCGTCAAACTGACATATTTGTTTGCTTCGAGATAATCCATGCCTCGGACATCATCGAAGTAAATCACGGAAACGGTCCCAAGCCTCATACAAAGGCTCATCATTCCTTTGCCCAAAGGATGTAATATCGACTCTCCTTTTCAACGTAAGACTTGGAGGAAAGAACTTAAATAAGAACTTCTCCCGAAGCTCCTCCCAAGTGTTGATGCTCAACTTATCAAGGCCCTCAAACTAATGCCTAGCCCCATCTCTTAGTGAAAATGAAAATAACCTCATCCGGATAAGATCTTGAGGTACTTAGTTGATCTTTATAGTGTCGGTAATATCAGGAAACTGTGAGATATGGGAATTAGGATCATCCGTAGCATGACGACCATAGATTTTCTTGAATCATTTGTACAAGTTGTGGTTTGATTTCAAATTGGGTGGCATTCACCGCCAAACGGAATCCTCCCATAGCATGGTCACCTTGAGGCTGGAAGAGATTTTGGAGAGGCCTCCTTGGTTCATTCCTTCCATTCATAATAGCTCTCATCTCCTCGAGTTGCCTCTCAAGTTCATCTATCCTCCCCGTGTCTTCATGCCGATTTTCCATCTCAAACTCAATCTCAACTCCTTCAAACCTATATCGGAACTTTTGCTCTTCAAGCAACTGAGCCTTGGATGTTGTTAACATGCAACACCTACAAAATCCAACAGCTCCTCTCACAAACCAACTTCAAAACAAGTTAACACAAAGAAATTAACCAATTGAGCAAAAACACAAGCACCTAGCGTACAAGCTTCACACTTCCCCCAATATCTAGTAACCTACTTAATAAAATCCCCGGCAACGGTGCCAAAACTTGATCACACTAAAAACTCGATAGAATTCCTAATGCAATGCAAAAATAAAATATTAATCCGAGTAACTCTTCCTTCGCCCACTAGAGAATCGGGATACTTATGCAAAGGCTAATAGCTAGGCAACACACAATCGTTGAGTTTATATTTATTCTAGGTAATGTAAGTAAATCAACTATCTAGTCTAAGCTAAAATCAAAACAAGAATCATTTGGGCATTAATCATTAACACTCTCACACCTTTGCAATGCAAGCATCATCCACAAGGTATGAAATTCAACAATTATAAACTAAGGACATTGGTCGAAATTCACATTGAATCAAAGAGATTGGTTTGAAAGTTGCAAACAATCATTTAATCCAATCAAAGATGATCAACCTTCACTATACTTCCTAGCTCCCTTTGCACCGGCAAGATAAAAAGTAGATGAAAATTAGATATACAAACTGTAACGCCCCAAATTTTAATTAAATAAAAGAGCGCTACTGAAATATAATTTACTTATTTCTTTCCTTTTTAATTTACTTTATGAAGTATCTCAACAAGCTCATGTGTATTCATTTAAAAGTAAATGAATAAATTTTCTATCAATAATAAATAAAAATATAAATTTAAGAAAAATTTTGACATGTTGTATTTGCATACATCAAAATAATTTCCTGTTAAATAATAATTATTTAATTCCTATCATTAAAAAAAAACAAATGAGAAAGCGGAAGCTAAGAGACAATTAGACTGAATAATTCAAACTCAAGCACATTTAGATATAAAAGTTTATATTAAAATAACCTTGCTTAACAATATTATATATATGCACACTCTATCAATAGAGACCTAACCTATGACTATGTAAATCTAGCAAAAGACTAACAAAATAACCACAGTTCACAGGTGAAGACATGATGCATATAATAATTTAAGATGACAAAATATATTAGAATGTAAGTTTGCAAAAGCTGATTTTTATTCTTGGAGATTGTAGTGGTCATTCCGCTTGCTCCACCGCACGACTCCTCAACCTGAAAAATAATAAGGGGGGGTGAGCATGGAAGCATACTCAGTGGGGAATTACACTGTAAACAACTATAGTCAATTGTGTAATGAATCATACAACATGAACACTTAAACTTAGCTGATACTTTGAGACTAGCCTCGGTCCCTTGCGGACCTGACCCCTTG
>JAPKLW010000026.1:1232971-1404341 GCA_026898455.1 Plectranthus barbatus | reverse complement strand
GCTAAGTCGTGGATTAAAAATATACGCGATCAATCTTGCTAGGTCAAACGATCCATACGATCTTCCGTGATCTACTACACACGGTATGATCTCCCTATCGACGAGATTAGAGGATAATTGCGTTTGCGACACATGTTTGTTAATTTAGACAGGAGATGAACATACAACATTTATGATTCCCAGTATATTAACCAATCGACCTTGTACATAATATACCAATCATAATGCTTTCAGCATATAAATCCATCAATCTCCCACTTATACTCAAAGCATTATACAGGTGCTTTCCAGAGTATAACGCGTCTAAACTAATCTAGCTATTGCATCAATCATTCTACGTGGTTGGCTTTGCCCTCAGCCCAAGGTTACGTACATGCATCTCGTAGACCTTCTGAGACAGAGCTTTTGTGAATGGATTCGCTATATTATCTTTTGTATCAATCTTCTCTACTAGCACATCACCCCTTGCTACGATTTCTCGTATAATATGGTACTTCCTTTCAATGTGTTTTGTTGCTCTGTGAGTTCGTGGTTCCTTTGAATTAACCATAGCTCCCGAATTATCACAATATATCGTGATGGTCTTGGGCAGCTTAGGAATCACGTCCAACTCCAGAAGGAAGTTTTGAAACCAACTGCTTCTTTCGAAGCTTCAGAAGCTGCCACATATTCTGCTTCCATGGTGGAGTCAGCAATGCACTTTTGCTTTGCACTCTTCTATGATATGGCCCCACCTCCCAATGTGAACACATAGCCAGAGGTGGACTTCTTTTCGTCTCGGTCTGCCTGGAAATCTGAATATGTATAACTCACAGGGCACAACTCCTCACACTTGTAGACGAGACAATAATCTCTAGTCCTTTTCAAGTATTTGAGTATATGCTCTACCGCGGTCCAACGCGCCTGTCCAGGGTTAGACTGGTATCTTGCTACCATGCCTACAACAAAGCAGATATCTGGCCTCGTACATAGCATAGCATACATGAGGCTCCCCACGTCCAATGCATACGGCACATTCCTCATCTCATCTTTCTCATTTTGTGTCACCGGACACTGATCCTTGGAAAGATGTATGCAATGTCTGATGGGTAACTGACCTTTCTTGGCAGTTTGCATGCTGAAACGGGCAATCACAGTATCCACATATGATCCTTGAGACAAGGTCAGCATCCTCTTATTGCGCTCCCACAATACTTTTACCCCTAGGATGTATCCTGCCTCCCCAAGGTCCTTCATATGAAACTGTTCAGATAACCATCCCTTTATGCCCGACAATACTTCTACATTGTCGCCAAATAGGAGAATATCATCTACATAAAGTGCACGGAACACCACGCTTTCGCTGACACATAGACGGTACACACAACTCTTGTTTGAACATTGTGAAAATCCATAGCATTTAATCACTTCCTCAAAACGTAGATTCCATGACCGTGAAGATTGTTTCAGTCCACACAGCGACTTTCTTAGCTTCCAGACCAAATGTTCTTCGCCCTTCTGCACATAACCTTCTTCAAAGTACCCGTTTAAAAACGCAGTTTTGACATCCATCTGCCAGATCTCTAGGTCCTTATGTGCTGCTATGGCTAGGAGTATATGAATGGACTTAAGCATGGCTACCGGTGAGAAGGTCTCGTCATAGTCTACACCTTCTTTCTGACTATAACCCTTCGCCACCAGCCTTGTTTTGAAAGCTGTAATTTCACCATTCGCTCCTTTCTTTCTTTTGTATACCCATTTGCACCCTATGGCTCGATAGCCATCTGGAAAATCAATTTTCTGGTATACATCCATAACCGTAATCAATTCTATCTCTGAATCCATGACAATCAGCCATTCGGCTGCATCTTTATCAGATACCGCCTCGTCATATGTCCAGGAATCGGTATCATCCAATCCGTTTTCCAGGATCAAGTCAGAGGACTCTCCCACGAACATATACCTCTCGGGTTGGTGGACAACCCTCCTACTGCTATGAGGCATCTGAACCGTGTCAGTAGTTGGCACAGTACACGTTGGTCCCATACCTTGCATTAGCGGTAGTGTTGGTATCGCCTAACCTATTACAGGTGGATTTACCACTACACTGGGCTTTCCAGATGGAATCACTTCCTTATCCTCAAGCTTGTGGAGGATAATTTCACTCTTGGATCTGTGGTTTCTTACATATTCGTCCTCCAAGAATCTTGCGTTGGTACTGACAACCACTTTTTGATTCTTAGGACAATAAAAGTAACCGCCTTTCGTTTTCCTGGGATATCCTACAAATAGCATCAGCTTACACCTACTTTCTAACTTATCAGGTTCCTTTGTCAGCACATATGCCGGACAACCCCAAACCCTCACTCTGTTCAAACTTGGATTTTGCCCATACTAGAGTTCCAGAGGCGTTTTAGGAACTGATTTAGAAGGTACCGGGTTAAGCAAATAGGCCGCTGTTTCCAAGGCATATCCCCAAAACAAAATCGGCAAGCTTGCATAACTCATCATCGACCTGATAATTTCCAGGAGAGTTCTATTTCTTCTTTCTGCTACACCATTTTGTTGAGGGGTTCCTGGTGCAGTCCACTGGGATGTAATCCCGTTGTCTGACAAGTACTGCAAGAACTCATTACTAAGTTATTCTCTACCACGATCTAATCGTAGTGTCTTGATAGTCTTACCTAGATTCTTTTCTACCTCAGTCCTAAACTCTTTGAATTTCTCAAAGCATTCAGACTTGTGGCGAAGCAAATAGGCATATCCGAATCTTGAGTAATCGTCAATAAATGTGGCAAAGTACTCATAAGCTCCACGAGCTAGCGTGGACATTGGTCCACATAAGTAAGAGTGGATAAATTCCAACACATCCTCTGCTCGAGACCGACTTGCCTTAAAAGGCCTGGTCGTCATCTTTCCCTCTATACAGGATTCACAGATTTGATGCGGTACCACTTGAAAGGGATCCAAGAGCCCATCGCATGCTAATCTTTTAATCCTATTTAGATTGATGTGACCTAGTCTCAAGTGCCAGAGATATGTTTGATCCTCATCGGAAGAAAACTTTCTCTTTAAATGATTATTATTATTGGATGAGTTTGCAAAATTCACGGAAGATTTATGCATACAATCGATGATATAGAGAGAATCAATCAGTTTTCCATGACAGATAACACCGTTATTACCAATGATAGAACTCCACTATCAAAAATAACTGAATATCCATCACTAAATAACTTGGAAACTAAAATTAAGTTCAGCCGAAAAACCGAAACATATAAAACATCTCTCAAAATCAAAACACTGTTTTCAAAGCATAAAGTAAATTCTCCAATGGCTACTGCTGAGACTCGCTCTCCGCTGCCCATTGAGATGGTAATCTCGTCATGCTTCAGTTGCTTTGTCGGCCTGAACCCCTACAAAGTATAACAAACATGATCAGTAGCTCCAATACCCACTACCCAAGAATGGGTAGAAACTGATGCCAAACATGTTTCTGTTATAAATGCACATGACATACCTTGTCTACCCGTGCTAGGCACTAGACAATTTACTTCACTTCGCTTGCGTTTGCATGACCTGATGACGTCTTCTGCCAGATCAGCTTCATTTAACCTTTTAAGCATTTCTTTTGCTTCAAAACTGTCTTGTCAAAAGCTGACAAAGTTGGAGCAAATTCTAATGCTATCAGGTCAGATTCCTCTCGCATCAGGGCCGAGAGTAACTCAGGAAGAAGAAACAAGCGCCTGGTACCGAGGGACTCGATGAAATCATTATAAGAATCAGATAGAGAGTGCAGGACAATGTTTATTTCCGCCCGCTTACTAATTCGTCCACCTCTCTTTCTGTACTTTCTCATAATTCTCATCATGCTGACGAAGTGCAGAATCAGCGAACTCCCATCAGTCATCCTCTTGCAGACCAGGTCCTCCACAAGATTATAACTGACAGTTCTTCTCACCTTCCCATATACTTTCACAAGGTCCCTCCATATCTCAACAGCAGTTCGGTACTTCTTGTACTTGAGCTTTAATTCTCTAGACATACTATTCATGTAAAGCACATGGGCATGTTTTGCAGTGCTGAGTATTTCCATGAAGCAAAACTTCCATTCAGGAAAATTCGGACCCGTTAAAGGGTTTGATGTTAAGAGGTTGACAACGTGAGCAATAGACATGTCTGAAAACAATAAATTAAAGTAGAAATTAAAACATAGTCGCAAACAATTGAAACAATTAAATATTGAAACCTTATGATAAAACATTATTAATGTTTCCTCCAATTTGCCTAAGTATTACTACTGCAAGCCACACATGTGGAAGTTTACAAAAAAAACACTTAACCGGACTGCATCTTTCAATTCAAGTCCTTTAATTCGAATCCATGCCCGGGTTCCTTAGACAAATGGAATTAATAATTGGAGACTAACTTAAGACCATATTATCCTACTGAGCAGGGACATCACAAATGAGTTATACTCTGGATAATATCTAAGCTAGCTTACCACCAAAGCCAAACCTCCCATATAAGGATCTATTAGAACACACCTGATCCCTATAATAAGACTATCTCATTTAATTCAATTCCTAGAGAACTTATGAAAATTCAATACGCAAGCTACACATGTAGACGTTTACGCATGAACTCCCACTTCTCACATGAAATAAATGTTTTAAGAAATCCTATCTATTAGAACTTATGAATAATAAATTAAGCAAGCTACACATGTAGACGCTTACTTAATAAATTACCCACTTCCAATAAAGGATCGCTTTGTGGAGGTCTTACTAAATTATGAGCTTAGTAATTTTTAAAATTCACAAGGTTCAATTGCACAGATTATTTTATGTAGCCATAATTATAACATTGCTAAAATTCTATCATGCATAGCATGAAACCCGAATTTATAGTTATAATTAATTACACAAAATAAATCACATAGCATGCTATAAAGCTGTAAATAAAAGCAGTAAACGTGCTCCTTTTATCTACAACAAGCTTATATGCTTCGCAATTAATGTAAACACATATATCATGCGAAGACATATAATAAAAAAAAATAAAAATTGTCCTCGTGGCCCCCATGATACAAAAAAATAATAATAATAATTCTAACTATTACACGTTGGAATTACTTTTACAGATCTTCGACTGGGCTCCCACAACTTGGACTATGATCTGATTTATTTTCTGAATCTGGGCCTCCAAGATTTGATTTATCATAAAATTGGAAAACTGGGCCAGTTAACCAAATCGCAGGCCTAGACACACATTGCAAGCCCAATAGCCTGCGAGAACTCGGCTCGACGAGCCATCACCGGTGATCCACCACCGCCGGTGACTCGCTGCCGCTGCGAGGGCTCCCGGCATCGCGCAGTAGCCATGCACGTACGTGCATGGTTGTAGCCCATGATTCCGCCTCCTCCGGCCGTTGCCATTTTCGCATGTCGCCGCCCCGGTTTGCCCTGACCGTCGCCCGAACTGCCATTACCATTCTTCTTCACCGTCGGCCTCTATGACTCGCCGGAATCGTGCAAGATATGAGATCGGAGGCTCGTACGAACCGCGTGCAAACCGTAGGGCTTGCCGCGCCCCAGTTCGTGCGTCCAGCCCTCCGCCGCTGTCCCCAGCCCGCGACCCCGACTGTCGAGCCACCATCGCCCTGCCGACACCGTCCGAAGGGGGGAAGAGCACCACCGGCGCTGTGCGCGGGGCTGCGCGGGTCTGCCGCGCGAGCGCACTGAACATAGTGTTCCGCCGCTGCGCGCGCGCGCCTCACGCCCCGGCCGCTGTACGCCACCGTCCCGGCCTCGTCACCCTTCCTTTGCATCGCCGGCCCAGGGCCACAGTGCAGGCCTAGCCGGCTGTGGCCGCGCGGCTCATGCCCTGCGTGCGCGCGCTGAGAAACCCTAGGGTTTAGCATTTCCGCCGCCGCTGTTTGCCCGCCTCACGCCTCACCGCCGTGCCGCTGTGCGTCCCCTCGCCGACCGCCGTGCATGGCGTGCTACCATGCCGGTGCCGTCGTGCGATGTTGCGCGATCCTTCATTCTTCATGTTCTTCGTTCTTCGTATTCTTCGTTCTCCGTTTTAAAGATTTAATTTTTAAAATAAAAGATTACATTTAATAACCCTAATTACAATTTAAAAATCTAAATCTAACCACGGATTTATCTTTTGGGTGAAAAACGAATCCTTATAAAGGGGCGGATTAACCCGAGAACCACGAGGACGAAAAACATAATCATACAATCCAAAAACCATTCATAGCATTCAATCAATAATAATAATCATGCAAATCATAGGAAATATTATTTTTTCCGATAGAGCCAAATAATGAACCTCGCTCTGATACCAATTGAAGGGATTCGTGAACTGAATCACAATGTTTGTTTGCCCGGATCATTAATTGGAATATAAAAAATAAATTGCTATGCCTATGATTATTCCTACCATGCTCCTATTGATTATGCATAAAGAATGTTTATGCGGAATACCTGGATTGCGAAACCCTGAAGAACGAGTGCGTGGAGAGTCCTCTTGATCTTTTTCCCACGCACAAATATTAATTCCCTAACAGATAAATGGAATTAAATCTGATAAAAATATATTGATATTTTCAAAACATAAGAGGGAGAGAAGAAAGAAGATCCTCCTGATCTGATCTTCTGATCTGTATCCCAACTCAATCTGAATATCTGGTGAAGATTCCCTTCAGATTCCTTGCTCGGTTGAGAAGCAAAATTTCCTCCTCGTTTCTCAGATCTAGTCGATCACCACAGCTCCCAAATTCTGGTTTGCTGTGTGCAACTTATGATCTTGTGGTGTGTTAAGATCTAAGGAACTGAGGCCTATTTATAGGAAAAAACTGGACTTCTATTGGGTCTGAGTTTCATGGGCCAAACCAGGGACCAGAATGCATATAGCAAATAAACCCTATCAATTAATTAATTCCCATACTCAACCCAGAATATAATTAATTAATTAATATTGATTCATTCCACCAGAGAATCAATACTATCCTACCTATTTGCTACCACGTTTTGAAGTACGGGTTGCATGGGCTCGATTTATCCCCACATTTAAGGTTACAGACATTCGTTAATTAATTTAAGCTCTGACAAGCTATTTAATTAATTAACATCTTATATTCCTGATTCAATCCACTCAAACCTTTTCACTTATGTTTGAACTTAATCATCCTACAAGAATTTAGCATGACGAACCTTTTGAGATGCTCAGGGAATGTCACCATCCTATAATGGATGTGGTTACCTAGTTCCAATACCAGACAGTCATACACAAACTGCTATTACCCATGATACAAATAAGCTCAACCAAAGCCTTTCACTGCAACTCAAAGTTACACAATCTGCATATACTTCTTTACCTTCATATAGACTTAGGATCTCATCAAGCCATAGAGATCTAGATTTTTTTAATGTCAGATAAAAGAGTCGATCTCGACTTAGGTCCTTACCAATGTGTGCCCCACACCAGCATACCAAGCCATCTAAGATAAGATGCTTATTACCGCGTATGCTGCAGCCTACACCGACTGTTTATCCTGGAACTGTCTCAGCTGTGATAACCATTTATATCTCGCTAGGTCAAACAATCCATACGATCTTCCGTGATCTACTACACACCGTATGATCTCCCTATCGATTAGATAAGAGGATAATTACGTTTGCGACACATGTTTGTTACTTCAGACAGGAGATGAACATACAACATTTATGATTCCTAATATATTAACAAACCGACCTTGTACATAATATAGCAATCATAATGTTTTCAGTATATAAATCCATCAGTAATTCCATTGTCTGAGGTATTCACCACTTTGATCCGATCATAGTGTTTTGATAGTCTTACTCAGCTTATTCTTTACTTCTGCCTTGAACTCTTCGAATTTCTCAAACCATTCAGACTTGTAGCGAAGCAAATAGACGTATCCAAACCTTGAGTAATCGTCAATGAATGTAACCATTTACTCATAATCTCCACGAGCTTGCGTGGACATTTGTCCACATAAGTCAGAGTGGATTAGTTCTAACACATCCTCTGCTAGAGACTGACTTGCCTTAAAAGGCCTGGTCGCCATTTTTCCTCTATACAAGATTCACAGACTTGATGAGGTACCACTTGGAATGAATCCAAGAGACCATCATTTGCCAGTATTTTGACCCTCTTTAGATTGATGTGACATAACCTTAAGTGTCAGAGATATGTTTGATCTTCGTCGGAAGAATATTTTCTCTTTGAATGATTATTATTACTGGATGAGTTCAATGCAACATTTAAGGAAGATTTATGCAAACAGTTCATGATATAAAGAGAGTTAAACAGTTTGCCATGACATATCACACCATTATTCCCAATGATAGAAACACCACTATAAAAAATAAATGAGAATCCATAATTAAATGACTTGGAAACTGAAATTAAGTTCCGCCGAAGCACCGACACATATAGAACATCTCTTAAAATAAGAAAGTTGTTTTCAAAGTATAAAGTAAATTCTGCAATGACAACTGTTGAAACTTGCTCTCCGCTGCCCATTTAGATAGTAATCTCGTCATGTTACAGCTGCCTTCTTGGCACAAATCCCTGCATAGTATAACAAACATGATCAGTTGCTCTAGTATTTACTACCCACAAATATGTAGAAACTGCTGCTAAACATGTTTGTGTTATAAATTAACATGACGTACCTTGTCTTTCCGTGCTAAGCACTAGACAATTTACTTCTCTGCTTCGCTTGTGCTTATTCGAATTTGTAACATCTCTTGCTCTTCTATCATTTTCAAACATCTCATTAGCTTCAGCAACTACCTTGTCAAAAGCAAACAAAGTTTGAGCTAATTCCCATGCTATTTTATGTCAGACTTTTCTTGTAATAGTGCCCTGAGTTACTCATTAAGAGTAAACTCCTGCCTATCATCAAAGGATTCAGGGAGAGTGTTCAGAACAATATTAATCTCAGCCCGAGCATTAATATGTCTACCTCTCATCCTGTACCTGTTCATGATCTCTCTTATGATCATAACATGTAGAGTTACTGAACTGCCCTCATCGATCTTCTTGCAAACAAGGTTCTTCACAAGATCATAATTTATAGTTCGTTTCAACTTACCATATACTTTTACAAGATCCCTCAAGATCTCAACAATGGTGCAGAATCTTCTATACTTGAGTCTCAAATCTCTAGACAGACTATTCATGATGAAAAAGTAAGCAAAATCATCAGAAGCTTCCCATCTGTCATCGAATTTTTGCTCAAGCTCAAAAACAACCTTAGACCGAGGAACTAGTAGATCCATAGAAAGTATATGCTCATGATTCGCGAGTGAGAGATTATATTCGAAGCAGTATCTCCACTCATGAAAGTTTGGACCAGTTAATCGGTTTAGTGTTAAGAGGTTTACAACGTGAGCTATAGACATGTCCGAAAATAATAAATTAAAGCAGAAATTAAAACATAATCGCAAACTATTGAAACAGATAAATATTACAACCTTATGATAAAACAATAGAATGTTTCCTCCAATTTGCCCAAGTATTTCTATTGCAAGTCACACATGTGAACGTTTACTATAAAATACTCGACCAGACTGCATCTTTCAATTTCAGTCTCTTTAATTCCAATCCATGTCAATCTCCCTAGACAAAAGGAATTAATAGTTGGAGACTAACCAAGACTATATTATCCTACTGAGCAGGGACATCACAAATGAGTTATATTTCGGATTATATCTAAGCTAGTATAGCACAAAGCGAACCTTCCCATATAAAGATCGATTTAAAACACACCATGATCCTTTATAATAAGGTTGTCCCATTTAATTCAATCCCTAGAAAACTTTTGAAAGATCCAATATGCAAGCTACACAAGTAGACATTTAGGCATGAGCTCCCACATTTCTCACATGAATTAAATGTTTATTTTAAGAAGTTTCATCTATTAGAACTTATGAATAATATAATAAGTAAGTTACACATGTAGACGTTTACTTATTAGATTATTCACATCTAATAAGAGAATGCTTTGTGGAGGTCTTTATAAAATAAACAACTTAGTAATTTTCACTCATAAGGTTCAATTGCGCACAAATTATTTTATGTTGCTATAAATTATGACATTGCTAAAATTTTATCATGCCATGCATGAACCCTAAATTTATAGCCATAACTAAATTCATAAAATAAATCACGTAGCCTGCTTTAAAGCAATAAATAATAAACATTAAACGTGCTCCCTGATGTGCTAAAAATTCAAACACATAAATTCCTAGTGATGCAAGAATAAAAATATGTCAAATCTGGGACCTTCTTCATTCGCCTGCTAGAATACTAGTTTATGTTGTGTTGCTATTATATCTAATCAAATTCTATCGTTGAGTTTGAGTATTGACTAGCACAATCTAACTCTTATCTATCTAACTATAACAAAACATGAATCAAAACTAGAAATCATCAACATCATCATACTCACTAACACAACCTCAATGAATCCAACAATAACAAGAGCAAGCACCAAATAAATGATCTCAAATGAGGGAAAAGTAGGACCTCGGAGAGAACTTTGTAGTGAATAATTAAAACCAATTGAATCATGCAAACACAAATTAATCTTCTAAGAGATGGCCAATCCACACTTATATGAATAATCCCCTTAGCACTGGCGAATTAATCGTATATGAGCTTAGATTATCAAATCGTTACGTTATCTAATCCTAACACACGCCCAAACAACCGTGGATACATGACCTATATGCTTCCTCCGCACAGGGATTGAATCGAGACATATATAAGAACATGCTAATCACGACATTTCAGTCCGCGTATTAGCTACAATCTCAACGTCAAATATCAAACAATTGTCTCTTATCTACATTACTTAAATGAGAACAAGATCTAGCAAGTCTTAATCAACAAGGAAGAGGTAAACAAGCACTCAATTGATGAAAAATTATTCACTACATCAATCAATCAAACATCCTAATGTAGTTAGTTACTCATACCTTGGAATTGGTTCAATTGAATTGAAAAACAAAACTTATCCATTACAATTAAACTTGAAATAGCAATTTCCCCAAAATTGGATCCATGGCTTTGATCTAGATTTGATTCTTCACGTTCTTCATCAATCGGATAGATTTGGATTAAGATCCCCTTCAATTTATTGTTGGATGGAGTGGAAGGTGATTTTGAGAGTGAAAATCTGCCACAAAAGTATAAAAAGGGCCCCAGATGAAATCAGCTCAACCCAGATGCTTCAAAACTAAAAAACCACCAAAACAGCATGCTCAGGTTTACCCCAGACGAATCTAGCTTGTTCGGGATTTGCCTCTATAGAGTAGATCCCGGGGGAGCTATGCAGGGTTTGTTCAGTATTTTCCCTACAGAGGCAAATCTCAACTGAACCCATTCTGGTCCGGACCGACATTTGGCTTTGAAATCTCCCTGCTGCTCCTCTGCTCCATCAGGGTTAGTAATTCCAAAGCATGTACACGATTCGTGTCGATTTTACACCAAAATTGGGCCAAACTGGATGATAAATGCTCAATTCTTTCCGTACACAACACCAACACAACAAAACACGAAAACAAGACAAAACAAGCAAAAACAATATGATATGTGGGTGAAATGAACACAAACAAGCAGTCAAACATATCAATAAATTGGTCATTTCACACACATATCATAATCCCCCAAACTTATACCTTTGATTGTCGTCAATCAAAACAATGAAAAGAAATAATCATACCTAGTGCAATGCCTCATAGCTCATCATATTAATCTTAGCATGCCTCAATCAAACGAGATTGTCACCTAAATTTGTGCAACGGTTAATGCAAGAGACTCAAACCTCTTAACAAGATAGATATAAGAAATGAAATACACTCCCTCTCGTGTTTAGGGACAGTTCACACAAGCACGAGATATCAAGTTCAATTTCCATAGGCTTGCATCCTATCTCACCATTATACTACAACGAGCTAGATTCTAAAATCAAGAAGGTCTTTGCTTGGTTATAACGTGGTTATCTAAAAAGGTAGGTGGTTTTAGGCCAAAGTAACTTAACTCCTAAAATTCCCAAAACCCCCAATCATTTGGTTCAAATCACTAATCCCGAGGCTCACTCGACTTCACATTCTTTTCTTTTCATTTTCTCATGCCCTTACATGTTTCACTTTTTTCTCTTCTCTTTTTTTCTTTTTCTTTTCACAACAATTTTTCCGTAGGTGCTTATTTTTCATGACTTGCACATTTTTTCCACTTTTCAACGTTCTTTCTTTCTTTGCCTCATCAAACGAGATTCAACTCCCCAAAACAAGCCAAACAATTCCCAACCCAATCTCACAACACCGTATTCACTCTCATACTCACATCCCCCAAACTTATTCCTAATCATATCAATGAAAAATCTCCATTAAAGCTTAATCATGGGAAACAAAGATATGAAAGGCAAATAATGATAAAATATAACACCTTATACCCCCAATGTGTAAGGTAGGACTAGGAATCGATGGCTTAATATCGTTTTCTAGTCAAAAGCTCATGCTAATAAATAGAGAATGGATGCAAGTTTTAGATTTCCCATTCTCAACCTCGCCTCTCACAATCGAAAAGATATGGCAATATCATAGCTTAATTCTCACGGCTTTTTATCAAGTCTCAAGCATTAACACACACAAAGATCAACAACTCAAAAGTTCAACCTAATCATGCTTCTATTTCAATGATTCCGCCCTTTCATAGGTTCAAGTATCAAACTTTACTAGTTTACAAAAGTAGATCTCAAGTCTAGTTCGGGTTCATCAAACACACACAATCATGCAAACAACCTAAACAACTACTATGCAAACAAAACTATCAACAAAATGACAATAGAAACGATAGAGTGTGTTACCCATTGACATCCACGATCAAACTGCTCTCCATCACCTCATTGTACCTACTAACACAAACACAAATACAACGCCAATTAAGCATAACTCATTGCTGCAAAAGCTCATGTCCAACTAATGAAAGTTCCACTTCAAAACACTTCCACCATGAATCCTCAACAAAAATATAACATTCAAAGTAACAATTATCTCATCCAAACATCTTTCTACCAAACATTCCACAATCCAAAATCTGTACAAATCAAACATTGTTCCACTAGCACTACCAAACATACCACAATCCATCCATCACAAGAATTTAGAAAGAATAAAATCATGGCTCCAAACATCAACATTCCATTCATCAAAACTATAAAACCAATAAAAACAACCAACAAATCCAAATCCAAAAGGTATAATACAACCCAATTGAATAATCTAAATGTAATCAATATCAAAATCCAACCATATAAGGGAAATCAACTAATCCAACACAAGGTAGATAAAGGAAAGGAACCGAAACCGGCAGCCGACACATCCTCCCAAACTTAGTCAAGTGAGACTAAGTTTATAAAATTAGCCGACGGTAGTCAATCACTCCTCACGCTCCAAATGCTCTCCTTAGCACATGTCAAACCAAGTGATCAACAAACCAACAAGAAACATTAAAAACAGTATCTATGCAAAAATTTAAACAAAAGAAAGAAAAATGGTTAGGTTGCCTCCCAACAAGAGCTTTTGTTAATGTCGGTAGCTAGACGACCTTACCATGTTCATCCATTATCTAAGGTCTTGTGGATTTTGGATATACCTTTTTCTCTTGATCGCACCTTCCTCAGAAGCAACTTCTTCACCTAGGATGTTTGAATGTTTTGAACACCGCCGATTGAAAAAGTGGTAGCTCCTTCATTGGGCTTCTTCAAGACTATTCTTCGCTACAAAACTTCCCCCAAATCTTTCATCTTACTTCCTTGCCATGTGAATGTTAAACACCTTCTCATTTACCTCGACCTCACATGCAACAACAATTGCCAACTTATTCTTCAACTCTACCTCAATTGACTTCACAAATTCTCCTTCACACACTTTGGTTGTTACCCACATCTCTTTTTCCACAAGACATACTATTTCCGAGATCTTTTGTGGTTCTTCCGACAAAGGTATCGCACTATTGCCTTTCCTCACATCTTCAAAGACTAGCGGCTCCTCCCCGGTGCCTTCATCCTCTTCATGCTCTCGAGTTAAAGCTTCACCTTCTTTCTTTGATTCTTCTTCTTGCAACACCACTATCTTCTCTTCTTTGACTTCTTCTTGCGAAGGTTTCTCCTCTTGCTTTCCTTCACTTAAATGTTTGGTAATGGTTGAGATTTGTACTTGAATATATTCAAGAATCTTATCATATTTTTCAAACTTCTTCTCTCCTTGATTAAGTGTTTCGTATCATCCATTTCTCTTCCTATAGGAACCTTCCAACTCTCATGATTGGCATCTCCACTCCTCGCTCGGTAATTCCAACCATCGTATTGATATGTCAGAGGAGAATATGGGAAGAGTTGCTGATTCGGATGATAATACATCTCACCATAAGGATATTGGAAGTTCCATTTATCGTTGCCTCACCTTTGATTTCCATAATCCACCTCCTCCGAATAGTCTTCTTCCTTATTCATTTTAGCTTCCATCCATTGGTAGCTATTTTCTGCCATTTTCTTGAATACCGTTCGGAGTGGCCTCCGTAGTTTTTATCTTTCCATCATATTTGCTCCCATCTCCTCCGATTGCCTTTGTAGATCATCCATTCTCTCCATGTCAATTCTTCTTCGGTTCTCCATCTCTTCCTTCATTTCTCTTTTGATCCTCAAGTGGTCGAGCTTTGGATCATGTGAATATGCACTACTTACAAGAATCCAAAAGCTCCAAATCACCAAACAAACAATTAAACAAACACTTAGACTATAAGCAACTCAAATTCACTAATATCTAGAAACTTACTCAATTAAGTCCCAGGCAACGGCTCCAAAACTTGATGCGCTAAAAATTCAATCACTTAAATTCCTAGCGATGCAAGAATAAAAATATGTCAAATACAGGATCTTCTACATTCACCTGCTAGAATATTAGTTTATGTTGTGTTACTATTATATCTAAGCAAATTCTATCGTTGAGTTTGAGTATTGACTAGCACAATCTAACTCTTATCTATCTAACTATTAGAAAACATGAATCAAAACTAGCAATCATCAACATCATCATACTCACTAACACAACCTCAATGAATCCAACAATAACAAGAGCAAGCACCAATTAAATGATCTCAAATGAGGGAAAAGTAGGACCTTGGAGAGAACTTTGTAGTGAACAATTAAAACCAATTGAATCACGCAAACACAAATTAATCTTCCAAGAGATGGTCAATCTACACTTATATGACTAATCTCCTAAGCACCGGCGAATTAATCGTAGATGAGCTAAGATTATCAAACTCTTACATTATCTAATCCTAACACACTCCAAAACGACTGTGGATACTTAACCTATACAATTCATTTGGACAGGGATTAGATCGAGACATATATAAGAACATGTTAATTACGATATTTTAAACTGCCTATTGGTTGCAATCTCAATGTCAAATATCAAGCAATTGACTCTTATCTACATTACTTGAATGAGAACAAGATCTAGCATGTTTTAATCAACAAGGAAGAGGTAAACAAACAATCAATTGATCAAAAATCATTCACTACGTCATTCAATCCAACATCCTAATGTGTTTAGCAACTCATACCTTGGAATTAGTTCAATTGAACTGAAAAAAAAAAACTTATCCATTACAATTAGACTTCAAATAGCAATTTCCCCCAAATTGGATCCTTGGCCTTGATCTAGACTTGATTCTTCTTGTTCTTCATCAATTGGATAGATTTGGATTAAGATCCCCTTCAATTGATGGTTGGATGAAGTGGAAGGTGTTTTTGAAAGTGAAAAACCGCCATAAAAGTGTAAAAAGTTCAAAAAGTTTCAAAAATTCTTTCCCCAGCCTCGGATGAAATCGGCTCTACCCGGATGCTTCAAAAGTGAAAAATCGCCAAAATAGCACGCTCGGGTTCGCCCCAGACAATTCCATCTCGACCGGGTTTTGCCTTTGTAGAGCAGATCCCGGCCGAGCTCTGTAGGGTTCGATTGGTATTTGCCCTATAGAGGCAAATCTCGACCGAACCCATTCTGGTTCGTACCGGGATTTGGCTCTAAAATCTCCCTGCTTCTCCTCTGCTCCATCCGGGTAGGTATTTCCTAGGCATGTACACGACCCGGGTTGAATTTTCACCAAAATTGGGCCAAACTAGATGAAAATTGCACAATTCTTTCCCTACACAACACCAACACAACAAAACTCGAAAACAAGACAAAACAAACAAAAACCATATGATATGTGGGTGGAATGAATGTAAACAGCACTCAAACATATCAATATATTGGTCATTTCACACACATATCACTCCCTATTATCTACGACATGCTTGGATGCTGCGCCAATATTTAAAACACGTATATCATGCGAGAACGGACAATAAATCAAAATAAAAAATTTCCTCGTGGCCTCATGATACAAAATTAAAATAAGTCCTATCTACTACATGTTGGATTTATTTTATAGATCTTCGACTGGGCTCCCAATACTAGGATTGAGATCTGAATTCATTTTCTAAAAATTGGGCCTCAAAGATTTGATCCATCAGAAAATAGGACAATTGGGCCCGTTCGCACATTGCAAGCCTGAACACACATTGCATGCCTGAAGCCCGTTTGTACATGGCCCGACTGACCACCAGTGGCAAATCACTACCGCCGGCTGCCCGCCACCGCCGGAGAACCCGCCAAAAATGTGCAACAGCTATACGAAGCATCGCACGGCTTATAGCCCACATTCTGACTTCTCAAGCAGTCGTCCTCTTTCGTCAACCACTGCCCCGATCTGCTCAACGTCTGCCCTAGTTTCATCCACCACCTACATCTCGCTATCATCGCTGGAGAAGCGTGCATGAGCGTAGTGGTGCGTGCGCCAGCCGCGCGCTGATGGAGATCATGTTGGCAAGAATTATCAAGATATTTTAAGAAGATTCATTGAATATATTATTAAAGATTTGATTTATCTTGATACGATTTGATAATTAGTTATTTAAGTAATTTAGGATTCTAGATATATTACGATTTTTATTAATCTTTTAGATATATTTTATTTCTTTATTTTATTAGGATTTGATTTCCTTATAAGATTAGGATTTGATTTGCTAATGAAATTAAGATTTGAGTTTGCCTATATGTAGGCCATGTTATGGCCTAATTTATTCAGTTTTCAGTTTTCAATTTCTAGTTAAAAAAAATTGTGAGTTATTTCTCCTATTCTGAAAAACTCATGAATTTCTATGGATTACCTTAAAGTTCAAAATTGACTTATCAACCGGTTTTACATCCGTTTGTGGTGTCTTCACTATATCTATCGTTGTTGGTCAACTCGCTTCTTGGGTGGTAGGAAATTTATTCTGGATTACGGTACTAGAAGGTTTTTGAATCCAAAGATCTTGGATTTCCCCATCGTATCAAGTTGTCAGTTTGCTTTCGCGCCGTGTCCGATTCGTTTCAGTCGAGTTCCTGGGCTACGATCTAGACCTTCCGGCGAAGACTGTATCATGATCTGACAGACTGAGGGGTATTTATAGGAGAAAACTGATCTCAGATGGGCTTGAGCTTTCACGGGCCCAACCAGGGACCGGAATGCAAATAGCTAATAAGACCTATAAATTAATTAATTCCCATATTTAACCCAGAATATAATTAATTAATTAATATTGATTCATGCCACCAGAGAATAAATATTGTCCTACCTATTTGATCCCATGTTATGAGGAACATATTGCATTGGCTCGGAAGATTCCCATATTTAAGGTTAACAGACATTGATAAATTAATTTGAGCTCTAACAAACTTCCAAAATTAATTAACATCTTTTATTCCTGAATTAACCCACTCAACCATTTTCACTTATGCTTGAACTTAATCAGCCTGCAGGACATAGCATAACAAACCTTTTGAGCTGTTCAGGGAATGTCACCATCCTATACTGGATATAGTTACTTAGTTCCAATAACAAACAATCATACAAGATTGCTACCATTGAAGAAACATATATATAAGTTCGAAATGAAATTTTCATCATAGTATCTCAAAGTGACATACAAATCTGTGTATACTTTCGTACTTTTATTTAGGCATAAAATCATATCGAGCATCTTGATCAAGATTCTTTTAATGTCAGATAAAAGTATCAATCTTACTTAGGTCCTATCAATGCGTACCGCACGCACCACACATACCAAGCAACCAAGATAAGGTGCTTATTACTGTGTACGCTACATCTTATACCAACAGTTGATCCTGGAATTGTCTCAGTTGTGATACCATATATATCTCGCTAGGTTAATAGATCTATATGATCTTCTGTGATCTACTACACACTATATGATCTCCCTATCAACGAGATAAGAGGATACTTGCATTTGCGACACATGTTTGTTAATCCAGACTGGAGATGAACATACAACATTATTGATTCCCCGTACAATAACCAATGTCCCTTGTACATAATACATTAATAATAATTCTTTCAGTATATAATTCTATCAGAGCTCAAAGACCAACGTGTAAGAACTGAGTCTACAATAGGCGACGTGAATTGCCATTTATTTCTTAACCCCAGATTCGTTTTATGGATATCAATAAACACTATGACAAACAGTAATTGCCCTATGCATGCTCCTATTTAATTTAATATGTAGATTCAAAGGAATACCTCAACTCCTGCGGATTGAATAATGGTGGTAGATCGTTAATGGTGTTCCTACAGATCTGATCTTCTGATTTGTTCCCTTGCTCGATCCGAAAATTTGGTGAGGATGCATTACCGGATCTACACAGCCGCCCACTCTCTCTCACTCTCTCTAGGGTTTCTGATTTGAAACTTCAAAACTTATGTGGGAAGAGAGAGAATCGATCTATTTATATAGATCTGGAGAATGGGCTATTAGGGTTTAATAACCCCAATGGGCTCTGAGCACTGTTGGGCCAGACCAGAGATCAAATGCAAATAATAAAGTGGGCCTCTTATTAATTAATTCCATGTTCAACCCAGAAAATAATTAATTAATAAACATTAATTCATGCCACCAGAAAATTAATGCTGACCTATCCCTTTATTACCACGTTATTAGGAACGGGTTGCATTGACTTGGTTAATCCCCATATTTAAGGTTTCAGACATTCATTAATTAATTCAGCATATGATAATTAGCTGTAATTAATTAATCTCTTATTATTCTTGAGTAGTACCACTCAACCCTTATCGCTTATGCTTGAATCAATGATTCAGCCTGCAGGACTTAGCATAACACACCTCGTGAGCTTCCCAGGGAATGTCACCATCCTGAAACGGATATGGTTATCTAAATTCAGTCTGAGGGAACCCCACACAAACTGCCATCACCCAAGATTCAGATCTATGAGTACATGTAAGACTCTCCACCATAGCAAGTGAAAGTGACTGTCAACCCATGTGTGCCCCTCAACTTTTAATAGACTTTAGATCCGACCATGTTCCCGAGATCTTTACTCATTCGTATGTAAAGTAGAATAGTTCATCTCATTGTTGATCCTATCAATACATTGAGATGTACCGGTCACACAAAGTAGTCAAGATAAACCACTTATGAACTTGTGTGTTGCACCCTAAACTGACAACCAAACCAGAAACTATCTCAGCTGTGAAAACTATTTATATCTCGCTAGGTCGAAGGATCTATACGATATTATTTGATCTCTTACACACCGTATGATCTCCCTATCGACGAGATAACTACATGTGTTTGTTCGCATTGTATGATTTTTAATTCAGACAAGAGTTGTTTATTTGCAAGTCATTAATGATTACAAGTATATCAAACATAATGTTTCCTAATATACCAATAATAATGCTTTTATGTATACATTTCCAACACCAGGACCAGCTGGAGCTTGAGTGGTGAGCCCACACTTTAGATATGAAGAAGCAAAGGAGAGCAAAAGGTTTGACAAGTGAGCTAGTGGACTGGTGGGCACGTGCATTCACCAACTACCAACAGATCATTTGATATCTTTGTTACCCCCAACAAAGTAATTTCTAGACTACGAGTCTGTAGAGAGGACATAGGACGGTTTCGTTCGTACCTATACAAATCCTTTTTGTTATTTACTACTTTCTTTAAGCTTTCATCACTGTATTTAAAACGTAACACCTCAGGTGTTGGAGAATTACTAAAATATTGACTAAGTAAGCGAATCAGCTCTCTTAACAAACATATATCACAAGCGACTATATCCTCTTATCACAAAAATAGGGAGATCATACTGTGTGTTGTAGCTCACAGAAGATCGTATGGATCACTATACCTAATGAGATATAAATGGTTATCACAACTAAGACAGTGCCAGGATAGATTGTCGGTTTAAGTAGCAGCACAGTCAGTAATTAGTGGCTTATCTTGGTCACTAGATGTGCTAGTGCGTTTGGTATGTATTGATAAGATCTAACTGAGATTGATTCATTTATCTAGCATTAAAAGAATCTTGATCTCGATGGCTTGAGGATATCTGAAGCCTAATGGAAGTTGAAGAGGTATACACAAGTTTGCATATCACTTCGAGATGCTATGATGACGAGTCTTATATGTACTTGTAGGATGCATCTTGCGTAATAGCAGATTGTGTATGACTTCTAGTTCTATAGTCAAGTTACCATATCAAGCATAAGATGGTAACGTTCCCTAAGAAGCTCAAAAGGTTCACTATGGTAAAGTCCTGCACGCTGATTAAGTTCAAAAATAACCGAAAAGGCTGAGTGGTATAACTTACTAAATAAAAGATATTAATTAATTTGTAGGCTTGTCAGAGCCTAAATTAATTAATGAATATCTGTAACCTTAAATATGGGGATATACCAAGCCCATGCAACTCGTTCCTCATAACTTGGAAACAAAGAGGTATGATAGTATTGATTCTCTTGTGGCATGAATCAATATTAATGAATTAATTATATTCTTAGTTGAATATGGGAATTAATTAATTGATAGACCTTTCTTTGTTATTTGCATACTGGTTCTTAGTTTAGTCAATGAAAAACTCAAACCCATTAAGGAGATCAGAATTTTCCTCTAAATACACTTCAGGTTCTCATATCACTATACCCCACAAGATCGAAGTTGCTGAACTGCAAACCTGAGAATTAGGAGCTGTAATAGGCAACATGATTTGCGTCGAGGGAAGGATTCTTGATCGGCACGATATCTCGGGGGGATCTTAATTAGATATGCAGATCGGAGCGAGTGATATAGATCAAAAGATCAGATATGAAGGATCATTCTTTCTCATCTCTCTCTTTCTCATGAATTTTTCGATTTTAATCATTAAAATCTAGAGATTTAATTCTGATTATTTCCGGATTGAATATTTTTGAACAAGAAGGATTCAAGATCAAAATCCCTGCGCAAAAATTCTGAGATAATTCCATTTAGGTATTCCGCATAACTTTCTTCTGCATTCAATAAGAGCATGCTAGGTTTCAATCATAGACATAGTAATTATTTTTGATATCCTCTAATTGGTCCTTGGCAAACGGATTTATGCAATTCAATTTTCAAGTAAACATCCCTTCATCCACAGTGATGGTACCAAGCAAAATAGAAAGAGTAGCAATTTTACAAAAACACAAGTGTAAAGATATTTCCAAAACCAAAGATGTTGTTTCTGAGGGGGAAAGAGTAACAATTGCAGACACCTAAATGAAAATATTAGAGCAACCAACGTTCGCCACCTTTACGGATGCTGAGGTAGTTTATTCTTCTTATAATTCAGAGTATGTATCCAACTTAACTGGCTCATGTCACTCCTAGTTAGAAGAGTGTAGCCTTGACAATTTTTTGAAGAAACTTGAACATATTTGTAAATTGCAAAGTAACATTTCTTCATAAATAATTTCTTTGAAAATTGAGGTCAAGAGAATAATTGCTGAGCTAAGTAAAGTTCAATCTATTTTAAGAGATTTTCAAAATCTTGTTGTTGAAAACTCAACTTGTAGGAAATTTTTTTAAAAGCTGTCTGAAGAGTTGAAGGCCTTGGAAAAAGAAAACCTTGAGGAAAGAAAAATTATTTCATCTTTTAAAAGCTCAAGAGAAAATATAAGTGACAAAAATGTTTTTTCCACATGCACCCACACGAAAAGGTTCATCATCCAGGCCATACTCATCAATCGGGTAGTTACACTCTTCAGCATCAAGATTTGTGAAAAATTGAGACATGACAAATCGGCTAGCAAACTTGGACTCTAAGCTTTGAACCAATAGTTGCTCTGCAACAAATATTTTGGATAAGGGAGGGACCTTCACACCCTCCATTGTACACACCAATCCTGGTTAGTCAGGAAGAGAAAAAGGAAGCATGTCAGAGCAGTTGGTTCAGGACTGGACACCACATGATCTGCGATATCCAAGGCCACCTCATGACCTAGGGAGGATAGTTCCAAAGGATAATCAGCCGATGAATGACCTAGATCATGGAGTAGATCATTTCTCGGATGCCTAACCATCAGATCGGGGCTTGAGTCCAACTGGACAATATCAATATAGGGTGATGAATCAGCTTATTCGCCCTCCAGCAAATTTGGAACAATTAATCCTAGTTCATTCGACTGGGTTTGAAATGGCGAACCAGCCCCTCCTGTACTTTGTAAGTTTGTTGGAGGACTCACATAAACATCTGCCTTAGAAGTTAGTCCCTCATCCTGATAGAAGCCATCTCAAACAACCAAACCCTTGGAAGTAGCCTGTCACTTTTGATAGAATTATACCGTAATTGGAGATTACATAATTCAATCAAAACGAAGGACTTATGTGCATATTTAAATAATTTCATACATCATTTATTCTCTATCATGATCCTATTTAATAATTTAAATTACCCTGCATAGGTTTTATCGAATTACTTCTCCTCCGTAGAGTATGCAATTTGTGCGTAGGGATTGAAACCTTTTAATCATCTAGCTCCATATTTAATACTGCAGAATAAAGATTAAATATTTGATTTCAATTGTTAATTAAAATTGAATAGAAAGAGAAAAGGGAATAAAATAATCTTCCTCATATGATCTTCTAATCTTAGTCCCTTGCTCCTATCTAGATAACTAGTGAAGACTGTTACCGAATCGCATAAAGGATAAAAATCAGATTCCTCTGATTTTTTTCTTGTTAGGAATATGATGTATTTCCCACCTTTATGTATGTTTTGATATGTCAAACACCACCAGGTTAGAGAGTCTCAAGCTTATATTAGTCCAAACTTGTAAAGTCATGTTTAAGAATTTATCAAGTTGTAACAGAGCTGATCGCGAGCAAGTTTGGAAAAAAACTAGCTACCTGCTAGGAGTTCAAGAAACTGGCAACCAACTTGGGAGTGTCATTTGAAGTTTGTTAAGTGACACATCATTACCATCAAGGTTTTTACTTTTTACCAGTAAAGTGTCACCAGCACGTGTGAATCCTAAGATTGCTAATAGAGTCAGATGCATACTTTTCAAGCCCAAACTTTCAGTAAGGAGAACTTAAAGTGTATGGAATCCTTAAAGCTTGTTCGTCTAACGAATTAACCAGTAGACATTCATCAGACTGGTTGATAGCCGTTCTGATAAATGTCTTATAGTATTCTTATCATTGTTAGAAAAGCAGTAGAAGGACACATAGACTATACACCCACAGATGGTGGACATGCTGGAACAAGGACCGACAAAAATTATGTGTTGGAATTGTATACATAAATGCATTATGATTGGTATATTGGGAAACATTACATTTGATATACTGGTAATCATTAATGACTTATAATATACAACTCCTGTCTGAATTAACAACAAATCATATGATGAAAATAAATACATCCAGTTATCTCGTCGATGAGGAGATCATACGGTGAGTAAGAGATCATAGGAGATCATTCGACCTAGCAAGATATAAACAGTTATCACAGCCGGCACATTTTTTAGTTTGGCTGTCAGTTTAGGCTGCGGCACACAAGTTCGATAAGTGGGTTATCTTCATTGCTTCAAGTGATCGGTACATCTCAATGTATTGACAGGATCAACAGTGAGATGAACCATTCTACTTGTAATATGAATGAGTAAAGATCTTAGTAACTTGATCAGATCTAAAGTTTATTGAAGGCTGAGGGGCACACATGGGTTGACTGTCACTTTGACTTGCTATGGTGGAGAGTCTTACATGTACTCGTATATCTGCATCTTGGGTGATGTAGTTTGTGTGGGCTTTTCCTCAGGCTAGATTTAGATAAACATATCCATTTTTAGGATGGTGACATTCCCTGGGAAGCTCACGAGGTTCGTTATGCTAAGTCCTGTAGGTCGAATCATTGATTCCAACATAAGCGATAAGGGTTGAGTAGTACTACTCAATAAGAATTTAATTAATTGCAGCTAATGTCCAATGTTGGAATAATTAATGAATGTTTGAAACCTTAAATATGAGGATTAACCAAGTCAATGCAACCCGTTCCTAATAACGTGGTAATAAATGGGTAGGTTAGGATTAATTCTCTGGTGGCATGAATTAATGTTTATTAATTAATTATTTTGTGGGTTGAACATGGAATTAGTTAATAGGAGGTCCATTTTATTATTTGCAATTGATCCCTCGTCTGGCCCAATAAAATGTTGTGAGCCCATTAGGTTTTATTAAACCCCAATATTATTTTCTCTGGATCCATAAATAGATCACTTATCTCATTCCCACATAAGTTTGAGGTTTCACAGAAATGAAACACTCGAGCGAGGCAAAGAAGGGCGTGGACTGCAGTATGAGGAAAAGGAGAAATCATGTTCTTCCAATGTAGTTTCAACCGGTAGCATATCCTCACAAGATTTCTGGATCGAGCAAGGGAATAGATCGGAAGATCAAATCTGCAAAAATACCAATCAACCATCTACTGCCGTTATTCAAACCTCTTGAGTTGAGGTATTTTTTGAATCCATGTATCAAATTAAATAGGAGCATCCATAGAGCATTGGCTCTTTGCCATGGTATTTGTCTTGATATTCTAGAAAACAAACTTGGGGTTTGAGAATTAAATTGTGATTCACATCGCCTATTGTAGACTCAGTTCCTTCAATAGGTATCAGAGCCAAGTTCATGTTTTATGGCTGTATCGGGAAAAATAATTTGACATTCAATTTATGCATGTTATTTAATTTATCATCGATGGATTTATCTGTCTTGAATGTGTTTTTGTTCTCGTGGCCCTCTCCGATTTCTGTTTTATTTTTCATTGCAAGGAAAATCAACGATTAGATTGATAGGAAAATCATCTAATAAATTAGTTCTATTTTTGCTTGTATTTTTTATTCAATCTGTAATCAAAACAAGAGAGAGAGAGAGAGCAAAGAACTATGGTAGTGGTAGTTTTCGGTGGTCTTGAAGGCACCACCTGCGCGCAGGTGTGGCGCGTTGCGGCGGTCCGGTGGAGGGGCTAGCAGTAGTGGCCGTGTGCAGGAGGTGCGCAACAGGTCTCTACAAGCAGCAGCCGCACGGTGGTGGTCATCCTTACAATAGTAGAAGTTTGCATTTTTTCCTTCTTCCTTGCTCGTGCAGTAGCACCGACTCTGGCCGGCCCGAGTCTCTGTGGACAGGCGAGGGCCGTGCGCAGGTGCGCATGGTAGTAGGAGGTGACGATTGTGTGCTTGACGCCAAAAGAAGCCAGACGCAGTAGTGGCTGTGACAATAGCACCAGGTGAAATTCCTATTCTCAGTTCTTGCGGAGGAGGTCGGTGACTGCTTGTGGGTGGCGTACGACATGGCACAGCCAGCGCAGCGACTGGTGGTTCATGGATCCCGATAGCGGTGGATCTGGATATAGGCTAAGGTTTCATACGCGGGCTGGGCGCTGGCCAGGTGGCGTCCCGAGCTGCTGAAAAATTAGGGTTTTTGGAAATTTATGTTTCACAATCCTGTGGGCCTGAAACCCTAATTCTTGTCCCGAATTGCAGTATTTCTCAACCCAAATTGCAGATTTCAAATTAATGTGTGGGAGCCCAGTTTGAAGATTTGTATTAAATCAAATATCTACAATAAATAGATTTAATTTTATTTTATTTCCCATGTAATTTCATCAGGGGGCCGTGAGGATTTTTATTTTTTTTTGTTGTATTCTTGTATGATGTGATTTATTATGTGCGCACCAGTAAATGTTGGTCCTCAAATATCAGAGTCGTCGTGAATACAACTTAACACGAAATGCAGCGGAATAAATGATCGTCACTTACACTTATCGTTGTTTCCAAAATGTTTCTTAGCTCAAGTTATGTTTTAAGTTAGTTTTCAGATATACACTAGCATCTCTGTTGCTAGGTTTCAAATCAGCTTTAAATAGTAAATAATAAAACAGTAAATGAACACAAGATTTTATAGTGGTTCGATCCAAATAGATCTACGTCCACTCCTTAGCCAGTATGCTAAGTATTTCACTAGAAAAGTATACAATCAGTACAAGGATTCGCCAACTCTTGCAGTAGGCGGCGAACTTTCGAACCAGCCACTGCACAACTATCTTCCGATACTTTGCACTTTTCCGATCACAGCTCCGGCCAAGTCAAGGGCACACCTTCATAAAACTTGTCCTTCGCTAATGAGGCTTTTATAGTTTGCCCCTGAACTCAATAAATATGCGGCTAACGCCCGTCAGAGTCAATCTTTTTCAAGAATGACTGTTGGATACTCCTAGTCAGGAAGTTATCCCAATGATTGAAGATTCTTAACGGAAGTTCAAGAATCTTCAAGGATGAGTGTCAGATATTCAATGAGAAGACACTCTAGGTTGTTGAAAGCTTTGAATGCGCTTTTTATCACGAGCTCTCAACTGACTACTTTTCACTTGTTCGCTTTGTCAAAGGAATCTCACACTTGAGTAGTTTGGGAATGTCGGTAGTGATAGAAGCAGCCCCTTTTCTCCACTTTCGGACCCTGTCTTTTATAGATGTAGATTTAAACTTTGAATCTCCATATCCGTTAGACTCAACGGCTCCTTGATCCGAGAGTGTTTGGTTTGTGACAGTCGCTTTTGTCTTTGACTTGTACTTCCCTAACTACTTCGGGAAGGTCTCGTCCTTTGTGTGAGCTTTTTGTCAGAACGGCAGTGAGACTTCAGCATCCTGTGTATTGCTCTGCTAGGATCCTTTGTTTAGCAGCTGAAGACTCTCGTTGATGCATGACTCTTTTATCCTTTGTTTGCTCATTTCTCTAGCAGTTTGCTGGTTATTGATGAATGCTAATATCTTAGCATTCTATTTTTCGATGTCTTTTAGCAAACATCATCTTCTCCGTGACTACTAGGACTTGTTCTAGCATACTAGTCTATTACAACTCAATATAAAACCTATACAGGACTTTACAGAGTATGTTAGACTATTTAGAGTTCAGCAAATGATCGACCAACTACTAAGGTTTGATTCACCAAAACCTTTTACAAATACATCCTAAGGGAGATTTTAGGAATAATTTCCCAACAATTTCCCCCTTTTTGGTGCGATCAAAGCCTACTATCATTTGCTGACCATAAGTGGAAGAATGTCTGTGTTTTACAAAGTTATGCTATTCTATCAATCTAACACAGAGTTTTTCCAACTAGGTTCTAGCAAAAAAATAATTGAAATCAAATTCCCCCTCAACAGGTGCTGGGGAATATTTCTCGATTAAATATTAGTGAATGTTGTACAAAGGTAATATGCTAGGAATTCTAGCACCCATAAAATCAGCAAGCATTCAACAATCAAAATATAATCTCCATATCCACATGCAAATTTGTTGAATACATCAGGAGTGTAAATCAACTAGGGCACACCAATAAAAATCAGAGGTGGACAAAGAGAATTTGTCTAAGTCTGATCCAATTTTATAAATGATATAGCAGTTTCAAGTACAAATTGGATTCAGAAAGTAAAAGAAATTTGACCTTATCGTCTATGAGTCGGGTGCTGGCTTGTCCGCTGGAATGGATGAGTTGCCCTTCTGGATATCAGCAAGTCTCTCCATGGTGAACTTCATGAAATTCTCAAGAAGATTGGCTCCTGTTTCTCTTTCAGCAGCCTCACGCTCCAGTTGTTTAGCCAGCTTCTCCTGCTCCATTGCAATCTTCTGCATTTGAAGTTCATGCTCCTTTCTTTGAAGTTCTAATTTTGCTTCTTGCTCTTTCCTTCTTGACTCCTCCTTCGCTTCATCTTCTTTCCTCCTTAATTCCTCCTTCCTTGCGGCTAATTCCTCATCTTCTTTTCTTTTTCTCTCCTGGTCAGCCTTTCTTCTTTCTTCCCCCTCTTTGATTGCAGCCAAAAAGTTGATACCATAAGCCACCACTGTTTCGGTTAAGGTCGTCTTGGTTTCGGCTAAATCCTTTTGAATGACCTCCAGGCTTGTCTTATTCTCGGAGACGGCCAACTTGGTTTCAGCGACCTCTGATCGTACATGAGATACATCTCCCCGTACTTCATCAATTTCTCGTCTCAAGTGAGTGGTTGCTTCTGCTACTCTTCCATCAATGGCTACTTGCAAATAAGAGTTAAAGGCGACGGCCATATCGGCATTCATTGGAAAGGGTATCTGCAGAGAGGTTATTGGAGTGGCATTGAAGGAAGTAGTCGTGATGAGTTCTCGACTTGTTGGAATAGTTGATTGCTGTGCTTGAATAGCAATCGTATCAACATGTGCTTGATAACAGGCTTCCTCATGTACTATTCGACGAGCGGCCTCCAGAATTTGTGCGGTTTCTTGGGCAATTCGGGCCTCGGCTTCCTGAGCTTCCTGAATATCAATGTTCAGGAATTTGGCTAACTGCATATCTCTGTAATCAAATTCCAGAGCAGCACGCTCAGTGGCCTGTGCCGCTATTCTAGCCTTGAGTATCTCTGCTTGTTGAGTTTCATATTCCATCTGAGGTTTCCTGTAAGCAACAGCAGCTCTTGCCTGACGCTTGGACAATTCAACTCTGGCATCAGAGTAACCATCGGGTACGAAGGTGGATTTGGGTAGACCAGCAGTCTTTGTGAGAGAACGGTGTTCTCTGATGGCTTGAAGTCTGCACATCACTTGCTTATCTGAGAACTGTTACATCCCCGGAACTTGATCAATCCAATCGAAGCACCAACGTTCCTCACGCCTCCAGAAGTTTAATCCCTTGGCTGCAAAAACCAATGCTTTTTCTTCAAAACAGAGTTGATGCATAATGTAATCACACTTCTTCCATCGGTGAAACTCTTCTGCTAATAAGCGTCCTTCTGTAGTTGATTCGTCCAACTCACTGTGGAATAAGTCTGCAATGGCTCTTTCTGTTTCGGATTGTACAAACAACTCTATTTCCTCAGCCCTAGGTGTTAGGTCAGAATTGGGCAATTCTTCAGGATAGACCTTTGCACACCATTGGCCAATTCTTCAAAGTCGATAGTGAAGGCTTGGTAATCCATTGAGAGGCACTCGAAGAAGAGCATCTGATCCAGAAGATTCTTTTCTCAAGAATTTTGCATTGTATATTTCCGCAGATTCTCCATCAGAATCAGATTCAGAGATGCAGGATGATTCAGGTTCAGTGAGGATAGAATCATTCTTTTCGACGAGCGATGATTGTTGGAGTGTCTCAGCACTTGGTTGCTCCTCTAACGGATTATCACTTGAGAGGGCTGTAGCAAATGGATCATCCAAATGTGTTTCCCCCGGATGATCTGCTGAAGCACTCTACACTTGTTTGTCAGCACTTCGAGCTTCACTCGATCCTGCTCCGTCTGGTTTGCTATATGATGGAATGAAACTTTTAGGATCTCCTCCAACTCTTATCTTATCGGATGAAGGATTGAGAGTGGGTTCCTCGTCTGATTGAGCTGTCATCTTTCCTTTCTTCGCAGCCTCCTCTGCTAATCGATGAAGATCATCAGCAGGATCTTCATTTGCATCTTTCAACATTAAATCTGCTGATGGTTCTGTAGTTTCCTTATCTTCTGCTGGGATGATATCTCCATCTGCAGAATCCTCTGCGGCCTTTGATTGTTCCACTTGTTCTGCTAACATTTCATCCACTCAACTAGCCTTTTCGGATCTGCTAGTCTCTACCGCTCTGCTAGCCTCATCTGCTTTGCTAGCCGCTTCTGCTCTGCTAGCCGCTTTTGTAGGCTTTTCAGCAGCGTTCACTTCTTCAGCAGAATCTTCTGACAATTTTATAGATTTCTTTCTACTCACATGTTCTTCATGTGCTCGTTTCTCTTTCTCAAATTCCTGATCACGAGCATCAAATATCATTTGTTGTCTCAACTTCTTGAAGTGTTTCTTCTCAAGCTCCTTTCGCTGAGCTTTTCTCTTTTTCTTAGTAGCTTTGATTTCTTTCAAACGCTCCTTTTCTGCCCTATCTTCAGCAGACTTCTTTTCCTTCTCAGGAACCTCGGATTCCTCCTTATCCGATGCTAGGACCAATTTCCTCCTTGTCTTCTTCCTTGCTTGCTTCTCAGGGAAAGTGATATTTGACCTCTTCTTTGACGCAATGGGTAAGGCTATTGCCCCAAGAACTAAAGGAAGTTGTTCGGCCTCTTTTTCAGTCATGATTTCATTAATCTGCTCCACAGGAAGACTTCCTAACTTCTTGATATCTTCAAGATTTTTAAAACAGTGTTCTGTTTCAACATTTGTTCTCAACAATGCTATTTCGTCTTCTGTCATTGGAATGGGGGCTCTTCGTGAGAGTCGACTAGACCAGTTTCTGATGACTATTCCTACACGTTATCAGAAACGAGCCCTTCAGAGTTTCATCTTTTCATGCAAAGCCACTGACGATGCTATCTGGGGTTCTTTTGAGAACCAGTTGGTTTGCTGGACTCCAACTCTCTTCTCTCAGAAGTTTGGTCTCCCAAGAGGTCCAGTTCGCATTATGGACGTCAATCGTCATATGAATGCTTTAGAGTTCGGCTTCTGGGAAAAATGGAGGCAGTCGGATATCTATGACTTTTCGCCAAGTTCATCATGTCTGGAATTGAAGGAGGAATATAGAGTTATCTTTGACCTCGTCAGTAACGTGACGTTTGGAGTTGCTGCTGAGAATTATGTGTTCACTCCTAGGATCTGGAGGGCTATGATGGCCATTGATGCAGAGATGAAGAACGTCGACTGGGGTGAAGGACTGCGTCGACCACTTTCCTCAGTTTCCTCTGCCAACCGCCATGCAGTTGAGTTGGTTGCTTGAGCAGAAATTCCCTCACATAGTATCTGAAGGCATACCTGTGATGGGTTTTGACTTCTATCCTTTGAGGTCTCTCTTTCCGAACTCGTGTTGATGGATGTTCTAGACTCCCCACCTTTTGTTGTTGACGTTGACGGAAAGAAATATTGTTAGACTTTTGTAGTAGATGATGATGTCTTGATTGGTTGTATCTGATTCTCCCTCTTGTAATGTTGTGGAGTTCTTAAAATATGCTAATTTCATTTTATTTGCTGAGTATCTTCTTGTGGACCTTTTTGCTAAGTAAGAATTAATCGAATAGCAAAACCGCTGTCTGCTAAGCTGGTGTGCTGAGTTTTTTTCACTGAATCATGACGCGTTACAGCATCCCAGTTTACTTCTAGTGTTCGAGGCTCAGCATCTTGTAATTTAGCAGTTTCATGATATCTTCAGCAAACCGAAAGATAACATCCAGAATTTAATTAATCATCAAATAGACTTCAAGAAATCCTGACAGAAAGAATGAGAGCTAGGACTCATTCATCCACGTCTTCCTCTAATTCCATCAATCCTAGCTTTAAGCATAGTTCTTTGAATCTGATTTCTGGAAGAGGTTTTGTGAATATATCCGCTATCTGATCTTCGGTGCATATATAGCGAACATCGATATCTTTCTTCTCCTGATGATCTCGTATGAAGTGATGCCGGATATCGATATGCTTGGTCCAAGAGTGATGGACATGATTCTTTGTGATGCACATGGCACTGTTGTTGTCGCAGTAGATAGGCACACATTCGGGAGAGATCCCATAATCTTGCAATTGTTGCCTTATCCAGAGAATTTGCGAACAACAGCTAGCAGCAGCCACATATTCTGCTTCAGTGGTGGAGGTAGCAACAGAGTGCTGCTTTTTGCTGAACCAGCTAATGAGCTTGTGTCCCAGAAATTGACACGTGCCGCTCGTGCTTTTCCTATCGATCTTGCATCCTCCAAAATCAGAATCCGAATATCCACTCAGAGCAAGACTATCTTCTCTAGGATACCAAATTCCTAGACCTTCTGTGCACTTTAAATAGCGAACAATCCTCTTAGCAGTATCAAAGTGAGCCTTCTTAGGCTTGGCTTGATACCTAGCACATAGACCAACGGCATAGGAGATATCAGGTCTGCTAGCAGTGAGGTATAGCAGCGACCCTATGATTCCTCGATACAGAGTAGGATTCATATCTTCTCCTTCTTTCTCAAGAGCAGCAATGCAGGTTGTGCTAATAGGAATTCGTAGGCTCTTAGTCTTCTCCGGACAATACTTAGCAATTAGGTCACGAGCATACTTCTTCTGATGGATGAAAATTCCCTCTCTGGATTGTTGAACTTGCAATCCAAGGAAATAAGACATTTTTCCCATCATGCTCATTTGGAAATGGCTAGTCATGAGATCAGCGAACCTATCACACAGATCTTGATTCTTTGATCCAAAGATTATATCATCAACATATATTTGAACTAGCAAGATGCTGTCTCCATCTTTAATGCGAAAGAGAGTTTGATCTATCCTCCCTTTCTGAAATCCATTATTCAACATAAACTTAGACAAAGTTCCATACCAGGCTCTTGGTGCTTGCTTTAGACCATACAATGCCTTTTTAAGCCTGTATACTTGATTGCCTTGCTCAAATCCTGGTGGTTGTTCAACATAAACCTCCACCTTGAGCTCACCATTTAGAAAGGCACTCTTCACATCCATTTGCATCACATCGAATCCATGGTATGCAGCATATGCCAGAAATAGACGAATTGCTTCAAGTCTTGCTACTGGGGCGAAGGTTTCATCATAATCTATGCCTTCACATTGTCTATATCCTTTGGCCACGAGAAGTGCCTTGTTCCTGACCACAAAGCCTGATTCATCCTTCTTGTTTTTGAATACCCACTTAGTTCCTATAACACTCTGGTGTTTTGGTCTATCTACTAGCTCCCACACATTGTTACGCATGAATTCTGCAAGTTCCTCTTGCATTGCGTTCACCCAATCTGGATCTAGCAGAGCCTCTTCGACTTTCTTGGGTTCTTCACTAGAGATGTAGCATGCTAGCATAGCATTGCCGTTTCCTTGTCTGGTTAAGATGGGATCATTTACGTTTCCAAGAACACCGTCAAAAGGATGCGCACGTAGCCATGTAGGTCTGATACGTGCTGGAATTTCATCAACCGGTGCTCCTCCTTGGTGGATTTCATCAAGAACATTCTCTTTCTCATTGTCTTCATTCTCCCGGTGCTCAGCAACTGGGACATCGTTAGTTTCATCTTCCGCATCTGCTACAGGGATTTCAACGTCAGGAATGACATTGATAGGTGCAGCATCTGCTGGGATTTCAGCAACCGGTTCTTCTTCGATTGGAATCTCAGCAACTCCTTTGCTAAGATCTTCAGCAGCCTCTACGTCACCTTGATCATCAAGAATTCCTTCGACGTCTAAATTTTCATTTAGATGTATTGTGGAAGTGGCCTCAGCATGATCATTGGCATCACTGGCCTGGTCAGCAGTTTCTTAGACTTAGTCGGATCAATACACATATTCTCGAAAGAATTTAAGAATGTTTGATCATTGACATCATTAGTCTCATGATTGCTATTCTCTTTTCCTTTGTTTTCTCTGCGCACTAAAGTAGACTCATAAAAAATAACATTGCATGTTATTTCCACAATACCAGTAATCTTATTCAATACCCTATAACCATTATGAGTGGGATGTCCATAACCAAGAAGTACACCCTCATCTGACTTAGGTGAAAATGTATTAAGTTTAGATTTTCCGTTATTGTGAATATAACATGTAGATCCGAATGCACGTAGATGAGTTATGGAGGGCTTACGACCGTTGTACACTTTGTAAGGAGTCTTGTTGAATCTGCTCGTGATAGCACTCCTATTCTGTGTGTAACAGGCCGTCATGACTGCTTCCCCCCAGTATTTAGCAGGAAGTTTGGAATCTGCTAACATTGAGCGAACGGCTTCCTTCAGCGTCCGATTCCTCCTTTCTACTAAACCATTCTGTTGAGGAGTCCTTACTGTAGATCTTTCGTGTGATATTCCAGCTTCAGCACAGAAATCCATCAGCACTCCATTACAGAATTTTGTTCCATTGTCAGATCGAATTCTCTTTACAGTAACTTCTTTACTGTTTTGCTCCTTGAGAATCAGTTCTGGCAAGATGAGTTTCACCTCATCCTTTGTCTTTAACAGACGTACCCATGTGTACCTGGAGAAATCATCAACCACCACTAGTGTATATAGACATTTACTTATAGTGGGTGGAGTGATTGGACCGAAGAGGTCCATATGAAGTAACTCCAGAATCCTTTGCGATGTTTCTTTTTCGGGATTTGTCTTAAAGGATGATTTGGTCTGCTTCCCTTGTTGACATGATTTGCATATTCCTTCCTTGCGGAAAGTTTCATTGGGCAGACCTACAACAAGCTTATTCTTGGCAAGGTAATTAATAGTTTCGAAGTTTAGGTGATTGAACCTCTTATGCCATAGCCATGTTGTTTCTTCTTTGTTTAGAGCTGGAAAGCAGGAATGTTGTTGACCGCTTTGCCAATCAACAATATACAAGCCACCCTTGCGGATGCCTCTTAGTTTTACTTCTCCTGAAATAGCATCAGCAATAGCACAACCACTATTCATAAAAGATACGATATACCCGTTTTCACATAATTGGCTTATGCTGAGTAGATTGTGCTTCAAGTTGGAGACAAGTGCTACATTGACGATTCTTAATCCATTCCTTTCAATGCACCCTCTTCCATTGACTTCTCCTTCACTGTTGTCTCCGAACTTGACCTTGGGACCGTTAAGTAGTCTTCTTATGTCTGAGAATAATTCTTCGTTCCCGGTCATATGAGCAGAGCAATCGCTATCCAGTACCCACTCATTAGATATGCACGTTCCCGTAGCTCTCGAGTCCTGTTCCTGCAAGTGAATCAAGTGGATTTAGGTACCCGTTTAGTGTCGGGTCCTGCAGGATTAGCGTGAAGCATAGTTCCTTTCGGAACCCACATCATAGTGACTTTCAAGACTTTCGGCTTGGTTTCACTATTGACCACTTTCTTGACCTTTGGTTTAGCATTTTTAACATTACTATTTCTAGATGAAGGAATGTACTTAGCCATCCTTGCCCTTGGAAATGGATATAGAATGGGCTCAGGCCTTGCATAGACGTTTCTTCTATGCAGTGTATTCTGCTGGTAGATAGGTCTCACAGCATTGTACTGTGCAGGCCTTCTCTGGTGAAAATTAGGATGTACTATCCTTGCGTCAAAATCAGAACGCTCAGTACTCCTTGAGTTTGCTGAGTAAGGCTTAGCAGATGCTCTTGGATTTCTCTGCTGAGGTTTATTAAATATTTGCCTATCATTCATCCTTTGATTCTTCTGCTGAGGCTTAGAATTGCGTACAGCGTTTATCCTTGGGTTCCTCTACTGAGGTCTATTAGATAAAGGCTAAGCAGACTCTGACCTCTGCTGAGATCCAGCAGATGAACGATTGGCTATCTTTGGTATAGACCTCTGCTGAGATCCAATGGGCACGTTCTGAGGGAGTCTATTCTTCGGCTTAGCTATTGGCTTAGCAGACGAGGTTTCAGCAGATTCTACTCCTTTACCCTTTTCAGCAGAGTTATGTCCAGCAGATACAAACAAAATCGGATTTTGTTTAGAAGAATTATCATAGGGTTTTGACATTGTTTTAGATGATTCGCATCCAAGTCCAGACTTATCATAGTGACGTCTTTGACTACTTACAAGGGCATTGAGAGCAGCCCTGCTGGATGCATACATGCAAATACAATCCTCTTTGGGTTTACTCTTTAAAGCATGATTCTCTTTTTCTAAAGTTTGAAATTTTTCTGACAAATGAGAGAAGTCTGCTTTTAATTTCAAGAGTTCCTCACTTTCTAACCTTAGTCTCTCGACTTCCTCGGTTAAGTTTGTAACTTTGAGTTTTAGTGAGGAGTTTTCCCCAACGATTTCGTTTTTGATCTCATACATTTTTTAAAATTCTATTGACAATTTTGTTAAGTAATCTTCCTCGAAATCGAAAAATGATTCCTCCGATTCATCTATGATTGGATTGCTAGATGGGTTTGTTGATAATACCTCAGTTTGCTCAGCAGCGAGGGCTGATTCATTGGTTTCTTCAGCATCGTTGTCTGCGTCAGCAAACTGATCTTCAATGATTTTTGCCATCAACACGAACAATGCTTCTTCGCTATCTTCTTCTTCTGAAGAGCAGTAAAACTCCTCTTCATCAGCAATCTCTGTCCTGGTCAGCAACGCCTTGGTTACAGCTTTAGCAGCGCGTCTTTCAAATTGTTGCTTCAGGCGTTCTCGTTCTTCTCTGCTGACCTTCGGGCAGTCATGCTTTAAATGATCTGGAGAACCACATTCAAAACAAGTTCTAATTTTTTGCTCTACTGAGCGGTTAGATGATGATGATTGAATCTCTTTCGCTTCTTTTTCAGCTTTCGCTTCATTCAGCATTCTCTGCATCTTTTTCATCTGTTCTTCCAGCTCATTGATCTTTAGATCAATCGGCTGTGTACCTGCACTGGAAGTACCTTCCTTTGCGGGTGATGCTGGAGCAGATTTTTCGGGCTTGTAGAAGGACTTCTTTGTCTTGAATTTGTTATAGTCCTTCTTAGCGAAGTACGCTAAGTCTTCAGAGTTGCTAGCAAAATTTGATGTGGCTTGTGCTACAGCTGTTTCATTTTTCTTCGACTGTTGTATGATAAATTCGTGAGCTTTAAGTTGAGCAAATACCTCAGATGTAGTCATGCTGTTGAGGTCTTTTTCACTCAAAGTTGTTACTTTCGCGAACCAGTCATTTCTTGGATATAGTTTGGAGATGATTTTGTTGTTCATCTCTCCATTATCATACTTCTTTCCAAGATTCCTGAGTTCTCCAATGATAGTGTTGAAGCGTTCCTCCATAATTTGTATGGTTAAAACCTGCACACATAGAGAAGGATTCGTACTTGTCTACAACTACCTATAGTTTATTACGTTTCATTTGATCCGTCTCCTGAGAAGACTCGCACACGTAGTCCCACATTTCCTTAGCAGTTTCAAAATCAAGCGCTTTCTCTTTCATCAGCTTTGGAAGTGAGTCAAGAATCAATTTCTTTGCCACGTGCTCTTGTTGAGCTCTCTTTTTGTCTTCACTTGTGTATTCATCAAACGGTTTAGGAACCATGTCAGGTCTCGGGGGTCTTGGTTCTCCTTCAGCAGCATCTTCAGCGCGTTCAAGTCCCATAAAAGTGTTAGCTTTCATAATCTGAATAGGACCTCTTACCAGTACATCCGCCATCTCAGGATGTATGCTCTGAAGCTGTATGAGAGCCATCTTCTTCCAAGATGAAAAATTTTCTCTGTCATATTTTCCAAGTGAGTCATTCAACATTCTGTATGTTTTTGGAGTGATTTCCTGAGCTAGATAGACAAAAACAAGGATAAGAGTGCAAGGAAAAGATAGATCAGGTTTCTAAGCGACTCAGAAGCAGTCGGTTTTTCAACCTCCTGCTCTGATACCACTTGTTGGTCCTCAAATATCAGAGTCGTCGTGAATACAACTTAACACGAAATGCAGCGGAATAAATGATCGTCACTTACACGTAATCGTTGTTTGCAAAATGTTTCTTAGCTCAAGTTATGTTTTAAGTTAGTTTTCAGATATACACTAGCAACTCTGTTGCTAGGTTTCAAATCAGCTTTAAACAGTAAATAATAAAACAGTAAATGAACACAAGATTTTATAGTGGTTCGATCCAAATAGATCTACGTCCACTCCTTAGCCAGTATGCTAAGTATTTCACTAGAAAAGTATACAATCAGTACAAGGATTCGCCAACTCTTGCAGTAGGCGGCGAACTTTCGAACCGGCCACAACACAGCTATCCTCCGATACTTTGCACTTTTCCGATCACAGCTCCGGCCAAGTCAAGGGTACACCTTAGTAAAACTTGTCCTTCGCTAATGAGGCTTTTATAGTTTGCCCCTGAACTCAATAAATATGCGGCTAACGCCCGTCAGAGTCAATCTTTTTCAAGAATGACTGTTGGATACTCCTAGTCAGGAAGTTATCCCAATGATTGAAGATTCTTAACGGAAGTTCAAGAATCTTCAAGGATGAGTGTCAGATATTCAATGAGAAGACACTCTAGGTTGTTAAAAGCTTTGATTGCGCTTTTTATCACGAGCTCTCAACTGACTACTTTTCACTTGTTCGCTGTGTCAAAGGAATCTCACAATTGAGTAGTTTGGGAATGTCGGTAGTGATAGAAGCAGCCCCTTTTCTCCACTTTCGGACCCTGTCTTTCATAGATGTAGATTCAAACTTTGAATCTCCATATCCGTTAGACTCAACGGCTCCTTGATCCGAGTGTGTTTGGTTTGTGACAGTCGCTTTTGTCTTTGACTTGTACTTCCCTAACTACTTCGGGAAGGTCTCGTCCTTTGTGTGAGCTTTTTGTCAGAACGACAGTGAGACTTCAGCATCCTGTGTATTGCTCTGCTAGGATCCTTTGTTTAGCAGCTGAAGACTCTCGTTGATGCATGACTCTTTTATCCTTTGTTTGCTCATTTCTCTAGCAGTTTGCTGGTTATTGATGAATGCTAATATCTTAGCATTCTGTTTTTCAATGTCTTTTAGCAAACATCATCTTCTCCGTGACTACTAGGACTTCTTCTAGCATACTAGTCTATTACAACTCAATATAAAACCTATACAGGACTTTACAGAGTATGTTAGACTATTTAGAGTTCAGCAAATGATCGACCAACTACTAAGGTTTGATTCACTAAAACCTTTTACAAATACATCCTAAGAGAGATTTTAGGAATAATTTCCCAACAGTAAATAATATGAAAACATGCTACTGCTTTTATTTTTTATTTTTTTAAAGCATATTGTAGATAATAGGAAAGCATGTTACTACTTTAATATTTACTTTACAAAGCATGCTTTATCTGATTTATTTTATGTATTGAATTATGCCTATAAATTCAATAATCATTTTTTGAAATATGATGAAATTTTAGATGTGACATATTTTATGGAGCATAAAATAATCTGTGCGCATAAGAACCTTTTGAAAGAAAAATTAAGACTGTCTTTATATCATAAATTGTTTGTATGAATCTTCGGTGAATGTTGCATATAACTCATTTAATCATAACAAGAGGAAGTTTTCATCTTCTAATTAGGATCTTACATATATATGATGTTGAGGTTCGATTTCGTACGGATACGGGACCCCAGGAACCGACAAGGAATATAACAACAAATAATACAAAAATGTAAAGATAGACAATATTAATAATAATTGAAATGTAGAGAACACTTAAAACAAAATGAAGTAGTAATTTCTCTGATAAACGCAGGTACAAGGTGCGAAGAAATAGATTGAATAGCGTTAGAACTAAGCCAAAAATAAACATTATGAGTGGAAGTGACAGAATAACCAAAATGTAGTTGACTGCCCCTATTTATAGTTCATAAGGGAGTTAATTACAAGTAGTAAACCCTAGCCACTAGGTTTCCCTTGAATTTAGGAGTTGTTGGAGACACCTTCGAGAAGATAGGGGTTGGTGCAACTGTCCACGCCTTACTAGGAGATGCCAGAGCTTATGCGCGAGTTGTTTGTAGGAGTTGAGTCTAGAATAGACAACGTGAGTTGTCATTTATCTCTTTAGCCGTTTGGATCGTTCTTAGGGTATCAAAACAAATCAGATTGATTAAACCCTATGCATGCTCCTAATATTTAATTGCAAGTGATGGATCTACGGAATACCTGAACTCCAACGACTGATCTACAGATCTAGATCGGAGACAATGACGAAGGACTAGATTTGGAGGTGGGATCGATCAAAGCTATCTAGTTCCAAAAGATCTGGTCTTCTGATCTCTTCCTGTTGGGAAAATTTTCATAAATTACCCTTAAGATCTTATTGTAAAAGGTTTTGTTGGATCAAACCTTAGTAGACGGTCGATCATTGCTGAACTTTAGCATAGCTTAGCAACTGATGTAATGTCCTGTATAGGGTAAACATCGAGTTGTAATAGAATAGGCTGGTTGGAAGTATCTCAGCAAACATCAAAGAATGTAAAGGAAGACCACTAGCAATAACAGAATGCTAAGGAGTCAGCATTCGACAAACACATCCTAAACTGCTGAAGATGCTAGCAAACCAAAATCAGAGTAGCAGACAAAGCACTTGCTGCGCATTGAGACCAGAAGTATGCTGAAAGAGATCCAGCATCCCGTACCAGTAGAAGCTCAGCAAAGCAAACCAGAACAACTGCTACACCGCCATTCTGACCAACACGCGACGATTAGCCATGTCAGAAGTAGGACGGAAAAGCCTGTCCAAAAGAAGAAAAGTTAGCAAATAGCTACCTGCATTTAAGGAGAAAGATCCGATGTGTCTAAACGGATCTGCCGACTCAAACTTCGAGGACACTGCTATAAAAGGCAAGTCAAAGGAAGATGCAGGAGCTGCTCACTCTCTAACCAAAACTCGATATACGAAAAATTTAAAAAAGCAAAAAGGCAAGAGCGCAGTCCAGTTGAAAGGTACAATCCAGAGATATCCAAAGGCCTTCAACATTCAGAGTGTCTCACTACGTCTGACATTCTTCTGAGTGATTCTTGAACTGGTTCAAAAATCTTCAATCATTGGGATCACTTTCTTTTTAAGGAAAGCATCCAGCAGTCAATTTCTTGTGAAGAAATTGATTAAGGCGGGCATTGAAGCCGAGAACACACGATAGTTCGGAGGGAGCTCTAAACTCTTCCAAGCGAGTGGCAAAATCAAGTTTTACGAAGGTGCGCCCTTGACTCAGCCGGAGCCACACCAGGAAAGTTCGGGGTATCGGAAGATAGCCGTAAAGCAAACAGACCTTCAAACGGCTGATTGCTTAACAGGAAAGGCAACTCTTTGTACACCATACACTTTCTAGTAAAATTCTTAGCGATTCGGCTAAGGAGTGGACGTAGATCTTTTGATCGAACCACTATAAATTGTGTGTTGTCTTGTTATTACTGCTTTTCGAGCTATTATGTTTTAAAACCTAGTGACCAAGTTGCTAGTGTATAACTGAAAAAGGTAACCTAAGTAAACTTTAACTAAAAAGAGTTGAGAATAATTTAAATACAAGTAAACGTAATCTATTCTGCTGCACTTCGTGTGTGTACTTTATTGTAACCACGATGACTCTGATCATAAGGGACCAACAATTGGTATGAGAGCAGGAGGTTGAAAAACCGACTGCTTCTGAGTCGCTTAGGACCTAGATCCAAGTCTTTCCTTGCGTCTCTTGTATCTGTGTTTTACATAGCTCAGGTAAAAATGAGAATTATCCGATGACGAATCACGCTCTTCCAAAGTACAACAAGGATGGATTTGAAACATGGAAAAAGAAGGCCATGATCCAGCTGCAGAGCATACATCCAGAGATGAGGGACATTCTAACAGTTGGCCCTATAGAAATCATGAAGATCAACACTGCACCCCCTGGACCCGTTGGTGGCCAACCCAGACCTTAGATGGTGAGTAAACCCTACGAGGAATGGACTCTTGAAGACAAAAAGAGAGGCCAGCTGGAGTTTATCGCCATGAAACTAATCATGGAATGTCTACCTCCCTTAATGTCCAATAAAGATCTTGACTACAATACCGCAAAAGAGATGTGGGATTATGTGTGCGAAGTCTCTCAGGAATTGGAACAATTGAAGCGAAACAAGATACAAGTCGCTATGGACAAGTACGAATCCTTCGCCATGATTCCAGGAGAAACCATTCAGGAGATGGAAGAAAGATTCAACACTATCATCGCGGAACTCAAAAATGTCGGCAGACATATGACAAAGGGGAAATGAATAACAAAATTATATCCAAGCTTTACCCTAGAAGTGATTGGTTTGTCAAGATGACAAGCATGAGCGAAAACGATCTCAACAATATGTCGACCGCTGAAGTTTTCTCTCAACTAAAGTCGCATGAATTCATCATTCAGCAGTCAAAGAAAAACGAAGCTGCTGTTATACATCCGAACTCCACAAGCGTTGGAACTCTAGAAGACGTAGCTTACTTTGTCAAAAAGGATGGAAACAAATGGAAATCTCCGAGGAAACCTTTCTATAACCAGGAAAAGTCCACACCTGCATCTGCAACACCGTCCAAGGAGACTTCATCAACTTCTACTATCAACGATGAAGATTAAAAGATAGGCGAGCTGGAAGAACAGATGAAAAAGATACAGAAAATGATTCTGGAAGCAAAAGCCGAAAAGGATGCAAAAGCGAGCATGATGCAGCACCCTACTGAAAAAAGGATAAGAACATGTTTTGAATGCAAGTCCCCTGATCACTTGAAGCATGATTGTCCAAAAGTAAGTCCTGAGAAAAGAGAATGTTTGCGTCAGATATTTGAAAGACGAGCAGTGCGAGCTGTAACAAAGGCGTTGCTGACACGGACAGAAGTTCCAGATATTCCGGACAACGAAGAGGAATATTACCCCACAGACGAGGAAGAAGAAGCCCTAATGGTCTTTATGGCAAAAATTGTTGAAGATGGCGAATCATCCACTGATGCTGAGCAATCCTTTGAATCGGCCCTAGCAGTCGACAATCAGGAGGTAACACTAATAACAAATACTCCATGCTCAGCACACACATCTGAATAAGAGGATTCCTTCCTAGATTCTGAGGAAGATTATCTTACTAAGATTTCTCTGGAACTTTCTAAGGTATACACCTTGAAAGATGCTATTGTGAAAGATAATTCTTCACTCAAACAGAAAGTCTTAAGTCTGACCAATGAAGTCGAAAGACTAAGGTCTGATAGTGAGGAACTATCAAGACTTAGAACTGAATCTTCTGAACTCCTTGAAAATTTAAAAAATCTTGAAAAGAAAAATATGTTTTTGAAAAACAAAGCCAATGAGAAGTGTGTCTGCGCATATATGACTAGTCAGGATATTTTGAATAACCTGATAAGCCAACAGAGACGTCACGGTGACCGATCTGGAATTTAGCATAGTTGCAATGACAAAAATGAAACTTCGAGGCAAAAGGAAAATATCATCTTTGTTTTTGGCGGAAAAATACTTGATTATAGTAAAGAGAAGGATAAATTAGTTGCTGAATCCTCAAACGCTAAGCCTATCGCTCAGCAGAATATCAAACAATCTGCTGAACCCAAGCAGAGTGTCAAGCACTATGCTAGACCTCAGCAAAAGGTCAAGCAGAATGTAAGATTTCAGCAGAGGATCATAAAAGATGCTGAACTTCAGCAAAACTCACAATTGAGGTCTGCTAAGCGAAACTTTTCAGCAAACTCAAGGACAAAGGTTGAGCATCATGTTTCAAATGCCAGGAAGCCAAATCCTGTCCTTTCTCGGGAAAGACACATTGAGGATCGTTCAATGAAACCCCAATATTATCACTACACACCACATAGGAGAAACACTTATGTGAGACCCGAGTCCAGATATGTATATCATCAAAGGACGATGAAGGGAAAGGAGAGCAGTGCACAACCACATACATATGCACGTGAAAAAGTTGAGAAAGTTAGCAAAATAGATCTCGAAGAAAAATCTTTGAAGATTATCAAAATGTGGGTTCCAAAAGGAACAATGACTCAAGTTAATCCTCCAGGACCCGACTCGAAACGGGGACCTAAATCAACTTAATTGTTCTTGTAGGATCAGGATTCAAGTGCGAAGATATCAGGCATGTCAAATGAGTGGATCCTAGACAGTGGTTGTTCTGCGCATATGACGGGAGACGAAGAATTATTCTCGGATATTCAAAAATCATATGGCCCATCTGTGGTGTTTGGAGACAACAGCAAAGGAAGAGTACTTGGCAGAGGATGCATAGAGCGGAACAAACTAAGAATTGTTAATGTTGCTCTCGTATCCAATCTCAAACACAACCTGCTAAGCATAAGTCAACTATGCGAAAACGGGTATACAGTATCTTTCATTCATTCGGGATGTTCTATAGCTGACAATGTAACAGGAGAAGTAAAGCTTCGAGGAATTCGGAAAGGTGGACTTTATGTGGTTGATTGGCAAAGTGGTCAACAACATTCATGCTTTCTAGCACTAAACAAAGAGGAAACCACTTGGTTATGGCATAAGAGGTTAAATCATTTAAATTTCAAAACCATCAACCATATTGCTAGAAATGAACTTGTCACAGGTTTACCTCAAAACATCACGTTTCGTAAGGAAAGCATCTGTAAGGCATGCCAACAAGGAAAGCAGACCAAAGCCTCATTTCATTCCAACCCAGAAAAGAACACCTCAAGCAGAATCCTAGAATTATTACATATGGATCTATTCGGACCAGTCACTCCACCCTCGGTAAGTAAAAAGATATATACTCTTGTGGTAGTTGATGATTATTCCATGTACACATGGGTTCGCTTACTGAAAACCAAAGATGAGGTTAAGATTACTCTACCTGAGTTAATCCTCAAGGAGCAGAATAGTAAAGAAGTTACGGTGAAAAGGATTCGATCTGACAATGGAACAGAATTCTGCAACGGCATTCTCATGGATTTTTGTGCAAAAGCTGGTATAAATCATGAGAGATCCATTGCTAGGACCCCACAGCAGAACGGTCTAGCAGAAAGGAGCAATCGAACCTTGAAAGAAGCAGTGCGATCTATGCTAGCCGATACCGACCTACCTGCTAAATTTTGGGGCGAAGCAGTGATGACTGCATGCTATACGCAGAACAGGAGCTCTATCAACGGCCGATTCAACAAAACTCCCTATGAAGTATATAACGGTCATAAGCCTAATTTACATTAATTACGTGCTTTAAGTGCAACATGTTATATCCATAACAACGGGAAGTCAAAACTTAACACTTTTTTGCCTAAGTCAGATGAGGGTGTACTTCTCGGATACGGTCACCCCACTCACAAAGGTTATAGAGTGTTAAATAAGACTACCGGAATTGTGGAAATAACATGCAATGTTATTTTTGATGAATCTACTTTAGTGCGCAGAGCCATCAATGAGACAAAGGATGACAATCATGAGACTAATGATGTCAATGGTCAATCGATCTTGAATTATGATGAACACTTACGATTTGATCCGACTAAGTCTATGAATGAATGTAATCCTGTTCAGACAAGTCCAGCAGACCAGGCCAGTGATGCTAACGATCATGCTGAGGCCAATCCCCAAAATGATATCTTTAATCCGCTAGATGATTCAGACAAGGAAACCTCTAATCCTACCCCCGTCGCTGAGGAAATCAATGCTACTGAAGATCTTGGCAGAGGAGCTGCAGAGATACCAGCTGCTGAGGCACCAAATGCTGAGAATTCTACTGAAAGAGAAGGTCCAGACTATGATGTTCCTATAGCCGAAGTACCGGCTGCTGAAGAAACTCCTGATGCTGAAGATCAAACTCTCAACACACAAGATGCTGAGGATGAAGTGGTCAATGCAGAACAGACCAATAATCTCAGAGGAGAAAGAATTGCTGGAGAACCAATCAGACCAGCATGGCTGCATGCACATCCACTAGAAGATGTTCTTGGAGATATCAATGACCCCGTCCTGACCAGACAAGGATTAGCAATGTTCTCATGCTATCTATCAAGTGAAGAACCAACTAAAGTTGAGGATGCACTACGTGATCCAGACTGGGTAAACGCTATGCAAGTGGAGCTTGCTGAATTCTCTCGTAACCATGTATGGGATCTGGTGGATAGACCAAAACATCAGAATGTCATAGGCACCAAATGGGTATTCAAGAACAAGAAGAACGAATCAGGCTTGGTGGTAAGAAATAAAGCACGCCTTGTAGCCAAAGGGTACAAACAGTGTGAAGGCATTGTTGGTCCTTAAATATTAGAGTCGTCGTGCTTAGACAAAAACACGAAATGCAGTGAAATAAATAATCGTCACTTACACTTTATGTTTTTCCTTTCAAAGTAAGTTAAGCTCTGAGATAGATTAGGTTTCTTCACAGTTATACACTAACAATATGATTGCAAGGTTTTAAATCGTGTGAGCAATGAAACAGTAAAAGGACACAGTGTTTATAGTGGTTCGATCCAAAGAGATCTACGTCCACTCCTTAGCCGATATGCTAAGAATTCACTAAGTAAGTATACAGATTACAAGAATTCGCCTTTTACAGTTAAGTAGGCAGTGAGCTTTCGGCTTGGCTACTTGACAGCTATCCTCCAATAACCTGAACTCCTCAGATGCTGGTTCGGCTGAGTCAAGGGCACACCTTTGAAACTCCTGCCTTGCTTGATTTGGAAGTTTTATAGTCACTTCCTGACTTCCCTTGAATACGGCTAAGTGCCCGTCTTAGTCTAGACCTTTTTAGGTGTTCGACTGTTAGATTCTTTCTGAAAAGAAAGGAATCCCAATGATTGAGGATTCTTGAACCTCCATATCCGTTAGACACAACGGCTCCTTTGTCCGAGAGTGATATGACTTGTTCAGTCTCTTTTTGTGTTGCATTGTACTTTTCGAACTACTTTGGGAAGGCTCCGTCCCTTTTTGTGTACTTTCTGTCAGATTAGCAGTGTGTCTCCAACCTTTGACTTTCTTGTTCTGCTAATGCTCCTTAGCAATCTGCTATCGATTGTTTGTCACTCTAAAGGTTCCCGTGAGGATTCTTTGACATCCGTTCTGCTAGCATTTTCCTGGGTTTGCTGACCGTTAGCAAATGCTAAAGCCTTAGCATTCTGCTACCGCATGGTTTCTAGCAAACATCGACTTCCGATGTCTGCTGCTAGATCTTCTAGCAGACTAAACTATTACAACTCAATAGATGACCTATACAGGACATTACATGATATGCTAGACTTTCTAGAATTTAGCAAATGATCGACCAAATGCTAAGGTTTGATTCAACAAAACCTTTTACAAACGACTCCTAAGGGAGATTTTCTGAATAATTTCCCAACAATTTCCCCCTTTTTGGTGCGATCAAAGCTTTCTATCATTTGCTGAAGCTAAGAGGAAGAATGTCTGTGTTTACAAAATACTAAACTATTCTAGCAATCTAACACAGTGTTTATCCACCTTAGTTCAAGCAAAGCAAAAAAAATGAAATTCCCCCTCAACAAGTGCTGGGAAATATTTCTCGATTAAACGCATAAGTAAATGCTGCAAAGGTAATATGCTAGGAATCCTAGCACCCAAATGAAATTAGCAGACATATTACTTTTTCAATTTCAATCCAATTGTTTTCAGATGTGTTGAATACACAGATAGTTTATTTCAACTAAGACACACAATGAAAATCAGAGATTGACAATGGGAGGTTGTCTCAGTCTGATCAATTTTCATTCATATGGGAAATTCATTACAGATACAATGAAATTGATGGACAAAAACACAAAAAAAAATAACAAATACCAGAGGGTAAGGAAATGATCATGAGTCAGAAGCAGGCTTCTTCATCTTATCAAATTCATCGAATTTGCTTGAGGCTAGCTCCACGAATTTGTCTAGAAGCTCCTTAGCAGATGCACGTTCAGCAGCTTCTGTTTCAAGATCCTTGGCCAACCTCTCGTTCTCTTCTTCGAGCATCTTGATTTTCACTTCTGTTTCCTTCTATTTAAGCTCACCTTCTTCCCGTTTGAATTCTTCAAGAATTCTCCTTTGTTCTTCTTTTGCAGCGGCTCTTGCTTCCTTCACTTTCTTCCTCTCAATAGCCTCAGCAGCCCTTCTTGCTTCCCCCTCTTTGATTGCATCCAAAAGTCTGGAGGAAAAAGAATTCACCTTGTTGTCCACTTGCTGCTTATTCTCTACTACGTCTGTCTTTATTTCTTGCACAGAGTCCTTGACAGAGGAAACGTTGGACTCGACTGTGTTCACTCTGGCTGTTACGGTATCAACGTTGGATTTGACTACCGCAATTTCCCTCCTTATGTCCGTGGCTTCAATCACCATTCTCTCAGATATAGTAGACACAGCACTTTGAACGACCATTTGAACAACAGAGTCTAGATATGTTGGAAGATGGAGCGTGCTAATCGTAGTAGCAAAGAAGGATGAAGTAGTAGGAATAATGACTGCTTGACTCCTAGCAGTGGAAGTGGACATTTCCTCCATGACTACTTCTGTCCTCTCTGTGTCAGCAGTTTCTCTTCGATCAGTGGTGGCTAGCAGATATATTGCCTCCTCGATCCCTTTTAGAAACTCTGCTTCAGCAGCAGCGTTCTCAGCTTCCTCGAGTTTGCTTGCTTCTGCTATAGAGAATGCTAACATGTAGGCTTGCAATTCCTCCTCTCTGTCCTGATAGGCGACGATCTCGAACCTTTGAGCATTGCTCTCTTCTGCTGCTCAAATTGCAGCCAATCGGGCTTGATGCAATGATTCTTCGAACTTTGAGAGTTCTGCTTGGCGTTTCTTGTATTCAGCAGCAACTTCAGCTTGACGTCTTGAGAGTTGTATGTGTCCATCAGATAATCCGTCGGGAGCAAATGTTGATATTGGCAAGGAACGAGGAGAGAACGTTCTCCGATGAGCCTCAATTAACTGAAGTCTTTCGCTGACAGCCTTATCAGAGTATTGCTTTGTGCAAGGAGATTGATCCATCCATTCGTTTGCCCACAACTCTTCATGCTTCCAGAAACTCACTCCCTTCCAAGCCATCATTATCTCTCTTTCCTCCTATCAAGTTCATGAGAGATGTAGTCATACTTCTTCCACCGTCTGAACTCTTCTCCCATTATCTTCCCTTCAGGAGTATCTTCTTCCAATACTCCAACGAGTACACCTTTTATATCCTCCTCAACCATCAAGGACATGAATTTATCAATTTCTTGACCCAGCAAATCAAATTCAGGATTTGCTTTACTTCTCATGAATGATAATCGAAGTGGGTCCACGCCTTCTGAGGAGATTATCGTTAGAGATTTTGCATCATATATGCCTGTGGATTCTTCGTCAGAGACGATATCAGGATGAGCTTCTGTGTGAGGACCTTCGTCAGCAACTATCTCCTCACCTCTAGCAGATGATTCCTCAAAAGAGATTGGTGGCGATTGGATTTCATGCACAACAATTGCTTGCTCAGCTAAGTGTTCAATCTGCTCAACAGATTTATCCCTGGCATGACTTCCTTCTTGGTCATCCAAATCTCTTTCAGTTCCAGATGGGCCTGCATCTGGATTCCCTGGTAATCTCCTGGGTAAGTCTTGAAAAGAAGGTTCCTCATCTGAGCTGCTGTCTAAGTCCACAATCGACTTCACTTCATTGAATCTGCCTTCGTGAATTGCCTTGTCAAGCTCTTCATCTGACATAGCATCTTGTGAAGATATGATAGCTCCTTCACTGCTGAATGGGGGAATGAGAACAGAGATCCTTCCGTCTTTGATGCCATTCCCTTTCTTGACAGCTTGTTCTTCCATTAGTGCCTGTTGAGCGGCTCTCTTCTGAGCCTTAAACTCTTCAGCGGCAGACTTTATACGTTCGAATTCCCTGTCTCTTCCTTCAAACGTCATTTCAGCAATGAATTTCCGATATTCTCTCTTCTCAATCTCTCTCCTTTGAGCATCTTGCTTCCTCTTAGTTGTTCTTACTCCTTGAACATGCTCGTCCAAGCTTCTGGATGACAAAGGAACGTAGTCTGGATCAATTTCAGTAGTGTCCTCTGCTGTGTCTTCAGCAGACACCTTCTCTGCTGCAATGTCAGCAACATTCTTTGCAGTGGCTTCAGCAGCCTTCTTCTCTGCTTCTGCCTTCTCTAATTCTTCCTTCTCAGAAAGTAGCTCCAACTTTCTCCTGGTCTTCTTCTTTTCTTTCTTTGCAGGAGAGGAGATTCTAGTTCTCTTCTTGGTTGGAATTTCTACCGCCATAGCTCCAAGAACGAACGAAGGTTGTTCGGCTTCCTTCGCAGTCATTATCTCATTGATTTGATCAGCTGGTAAATTCCCAAATTTCTCAATCTCCTCGAGATTTTTGAAGCAATGCTCTGTCTCAGCGTTTGTCTGCAATAGAGCAATCTCTTCAGCAGACATGGGAATAGCAGGCTGTAGGATTTGAAGTGCTGTAGTGGCTGTATCAGGCTCTTCAGGGGATGTGGGTTTGTCTTTGTCCACATTAGACTTCCCTGTCAACTTCCGAGGGTTTCGGCTATTCACAGGCTTGGCCTCCTTCCTTGTTGCTGGGATGTAATCTGTAGGAAGTAGACTTTCACCACGATCAACTCTCGTATTGGTGAACAACATCTCTAAGTATTTACTGATTTTCAGCCCAAAATTCATGTTCGAAGAGAACGTTCCGTCTATTGCCATGTGATCATTCTTCCCAGCATGTTCAGCCTATCGCTCGAAAAAGAATTCCGCCCAATTACCCTTAATGTTATCGTTCAGCGCCATCATAACAGAGTACTTCTTGGCAGAGAGTTCAGAGTAGGAACCAGCATCACATTGAAGCATTTTGATTACTATCTCCGCAAGGAGCTTGTACTCATCAGACAGAGTGTTAATCGGGGTAGCAACCTTGAAAGTAATCAACTGTCCTTTCTTGTCCCTTAATTCTCCTTGTTTCCTCCAGAGATTCCAATGTCTCTCCATTTCAGCAAGATCATTAATCTTGTATTGAGATATCTTGGCCCCATAATTTCGAAGCCCATACATTCTTGAATGTAAATCCGCGCTAACTTCCACAATGTTACCATATATGCTAGTTTAGAAGGATTTATTATCTTCTTGTATAACAGCCCTAGCATAGAATTCTGAAACCATATGAGGGTGAAAGCGAACAGGTTCAACGGAGAGATATTTTAGCAATGATTCTGAGTGGAGTAGGTCTAGAATCCATTTTGGAAAGACTTCGGTGGCGAGAGGCATATATAGAATACTGTATTTCATGATTTGCGCCAGACGCCTTTGCTCCCTTGTATTGCCTGATAATTCCTTTTTCCGGGCCAAAAAAACAAGTTTGCTATAGGGGATGGATTCGTCGATATCCTCCTTCTTCACTATGCCAGTGAAACCAGGTGCATGTCGGACATGCAGTGGAGAACCGACAATCGGTGGGTAAATGAAGGTGGGTGGTTGCAGTGGAGACGATGAAATGAAATCTTCTGTATTCAAGGCTTGGGATGATTCAGGATGGTTGGGTTCTGTGTTTAGTGTTTTTGGAGAGTTGGGATTTGAAGCCATTTTTGGGAATTCAGAGATTGGGTGAGGTTCGGGTTTTAGGAATTTGAGAGAACAGGGATGAAGGGTTTTAGGGATTTGAATTTGAATTTAAGTAGGATGTGGTTTTGAGGAAGTTAGTGTATAAAGATAAATCTGACGGATAGAATAGAATTTCCTCAAATTGATCAATGGCTGGGCGCATTTGATGTACCGTGTGAAAATCAACATTCCACTATCTTGTCTTTGATGACGTGTCTCTTCTCCATTTGTCCCTTTTGACTGTATGCATTAAATGCTTCTTCCTTGGCAAGTCAGCGAGTCAGCTTAATTCACGACCTTTTTGACTATAATTAGCAGTCAATACATGGCATCAATATACGAAACCATACTACCGTGCCATCTTTTACATTGAACGGAGAATATGGCAATACAGGCCATTGATGATTCAGCAGAGGTGGGCTGAGCAGCTTTCATATTTGGAGGTATTCTCAGCATTGAGATGAAATATTCATCACAAGGAACAGATATGCTCAGCAACTCTAAAATTTTGCTACCCTCAAGAATTGCAATATTTTGCTAAGTGGATAAAATCAAGAATCCAATGGTTGGGATTCACTCTGCTAGTTATGATACGAATCAACGGTTCCAAATACTCGCGTCCTGTCGCGTCTCTTCACCTTCTCCGAGAAGCACTCGAGTATTCTGACGTGGCAGTCTCTAATGTGATTTACCTTTTTAGGCATATTAATTGCCTTTCAAATCACACAGATTTTTAAACACCAATTTGGCAAAAAATTCTCCTCCTTCAAATATGACATGGAAAATGAAACGATGACTCAGCATACCCGAATAAAGAAGTATTGATGTCATGGTATCATATACCAAGATTTAGGAGATCGAATCGTCATAAAATCTCCTCGAGCCATACGTTGATCTGATCTCCAACCGTCACTGTTGAAGCGATTTGACTCTCCATGCAATCATAACGCTTCATTCTCTGGTGACGATTCGATCTTCAAGGCGTAGTCATAAATTGTGATACCATTTTCCTTCTATAAAAGGGTTACTTGTGATTATCTTCAACATCACAACCCTTCTTCTATACTCTTCTCCTTAAAGAAAAACTCCTTTCTCTCCGACATTTCAAATGGAGTCTCCGAGTGACATGCTCAATGTTACCCGAAACCAAATCCTAGATGAAGCCGCCCTCCGTGCTTTTTACTATAACATGCCTTCCGAGGCAGAGTTGGTGATGACAAAGATCACCAACGCTGGTTTAAAGCAGTTTGTAACTACCACCCCTCAACACTATTACGGGGATCTCCTTCAGACGTTCCTCAAGGATTGCATGGCAGAGAAAGATGCAATTTATGGATCCTTCGAGGGAAAGATGGTGCGATGGTCTGCGAAGTCCTTTGCGAGGGACTTCGGACTTCCCAGAGGTCGCTTTCCTGTCCTTACTTACAAGGATGGGGCAGTGGCTCCGGAGTGGACAGCCTGGCGAAAGTGGCGCCATTCTTCAGCATTTCGCTTCTCTCCAACTCCTACGGCTATAGATCTTCAGTCTCCATACCGAGACCTTTTCCATGTTGCTAATCACATGATACTGGGTGAAGATTCGAACGACTTCCTTCTGTCCAAGGAAATCTGGCAAGTCATGCTTGCCATGGATGATGAGCAGGACGAGGCCGACTGGGCGGGCCTAATCTTCGAATCTGTCCGAGATTGTGTTCGAATCTACCCTTCAATTCCTCTGCTCAACGGCATGCAGCTTAGCTGGCAGCTGGAGCAGTCATTCCCTGAGTTAGCAGAAGGATCGTCCATCCTCCGTAGCACCGACTTCTACCCTTCTCGCTCTTCTGCAAATTAATATGTACTTTTAGTAGTTTTTGACTGTTCTCCTTCTTCGGATCGTATGTAGTTTGTTTTTGAATGAAATCAAGTAAACTTTTCTACTTTGATCGTCCGTTTAACATAATTCCAATTCAACAATTCTGCTAGAATCGCCAACTATTCAGCATTTCATCATTTCAAATTTGTATATATCATGACAATGAACACTATCATTCAGCACACCATTTCCTTCAGCATATAAACTCAGCGTTCAGATGACTGTCATAGCATCTAAAGAAAACCAAGAATTCCAAAAATGAGGAAAATGGCATTTCATTCATCCATGGTCTCATCCAACTCCATAAGACCTAGCTTTATGCATAACTCCTTAAATCTGGTTTCTGGAAGAGGCTTTGTGAAGACATCAGCTACTTGATCTTCCGTGCAAATATATTTGATATTAATATCCTTCTTTTCTTGATGATCACGAATAAAATGATGACGGATATCAATGTGTTTGGTTCTAGAATGATGCACAAGATTTTTAGTAATGCTTATCGCACTATTGTTGTCACAATAGATAGGCACACATTCAGGAGAAATCCCATAATCTTGCAACTGTTGCCTTATCCAGAGAATTTGTGAACAACAGCTAGCAGCCGCCACATACTCTGCTTCAGTGGTAGATGTGGCCACAGAGTGCTGCTTCTTGCTGAACCAACCGATGAGCTTATGTCCAAGAAATTGACATGTACCGCTCGTGCTTTTTCTGTCGATCTTGCATCCTCCAAAATCTGAATCCGAATATCCACTTAGAGCAAGACTGGCTGCTCTTGGATACCAAATTCCAAGACCTTCTTTACACTTCAAGTAGCGCACAATCCGCTTAGCAGTGTCTAGATGTGTCTTCTTAGGATTTTCCTAATATCTAGCACACAATCCAACGGCATAAGATATGTCAGGTCTGCTGGCGGTGAGATACAGAAGTGAACCTATAATTCCTCTGTAAAGAGTAGGATTCACATCGTCTCCTTCTTTCTCAAGTGCGGCTATACACGTCGTACTTATTGGAATTCTCAGACTCTTCGTCTTTTCTGGACAATATTTTGCAATCAAGTCGCGAGTATACTTCTTCTGATGGATGAAAATTCCTCCGCTGGATTGTTGAACTTGCAATCCGAGAAAATATGACATCTTTCCCATCATACTCATCTGGAAATTGCTGGTCATGAGCTCTGAAAATTTGTCACATAATCCTTGATTCCTAGAGCCAAAAATAATATCATCAACGTATATTTACACCAGCAAAATATTTCCTTCATCTTCAATGCGAAAGAGAGTCTGATCAATCCTCCCTTTCTGAAAACCATTCTTCAGCAAAAATTTGGATAGAGTTCCATACCAAGCCCTCGGTGCTTGTTTCAATCCATAGAGAGCCTTCTTGAGCCTGTACACTTGATTACCATGCTCGAACCCTGGTGGTTGCTCATCATAGACTTTCTCCTTTAGCTCACCATTTAAAAAGGCACTCTTTACATCCATTTGCATCACGTCGAACTCATGATAAGAAGCATACGCGAGAAATAAGTGAATTGCTTCAAGTCTGGCTACTGGAGCAAATGTCTCGTCATAGTCTATTCCTTCGCATTGCCTATAGCCTTTAGCTACGAGACGTGCCTTATTTCTGACGATTAGGCCTGACTCATCCTTCTTGTTTTTGAACACCCATTTTGTGCCTATAACGCTTTGATGTTCTGGTCTATCCACCAATTCCCACACATTGTTTCGTGTGAATTCAACAAGCTCTTCATGCATAGCGTTCACCCAATCCGGATCTAGCAATACTTCTTCGATCTTTTTGGGTTCTTCGCTGGAGATATAACAAGCCATCATAGCGTTCCCTTGTCTTGTCATCATAGGGACATTGACATCTCCAATGACATCTTCAAGAGGATGGGCGCGCAACCATGTTGGTCTGATTGGTCTAGCCACATTTTCTTCCCCTGCGTGACCATCGTCTTGTACATTGTTCGCCATAGCACCCTCCTGGTGCACATCATCTGGATTGACTTCAACCGGAATAACTGCTGCAGGATATCCTGATACGGGATCCTCTTCTGCAACTCTTTCAGCAACTGGAATCTCAGCAGCACCTCTGCCAAGATCTTCATGCATAACCATCCCTTCCCCAAAAGGAATGTTCTTTGCAGTCTCCTCCTCTTCATCATCAAGCATCTCTAGAACGACTGATTCAACTAGGATGTTTGTAGGTGTGGCCTCAGCATGATCACTAGCATCACTGGCCTGGTCAGCAGTTTGGTCCCCTACTGAGTGCGTCTGGTTTGGATTGCAGTCATTCATAGACTTAGTCGGATCAACACGCATATTCTCGAAAGAATTTAAAAATGTTTGATCATTGACATCATCAGTCTCATGATTGCTATCCTCTTTTCTTTTTTTTTTCTCTGCGCACTAAAGTAGACTCATCAAAAATAACATTGCATGTTATTTCCACAATACCAATAATCTTATTTAATACCCTATAACCTTTGTGAGTGGGATGCCCATAGCCAAGAAGTACACCCTCATCTGACTTAGGTGAAAAGGTATTAAGTTTAGATTTTCCGTTATTGTGAATATAACATGTAGAACCGAATGCACGAAGATGAGTTATAGAGGGCTTATGACCGTTGTACACTTCGTAGGGAGTCTTGTTGAATCTACTCGTGATACCACTCCTATTCTGTGTATAACAAGCCGTCATGACTGCTTCCCCCCAGTACTTAGCAGGAAGTTTGGAATCTGCTACCATCGAGCGGACAGCTTCCTTCAACGTCTGATTCCTTCTTTCTACTAAACCATTCTGCTGAGGAGTCCTTGCCGTAGATCTTTCGTGTGATATTCCAGCTTCAGCACAGAAATCCATCAGCACTCCATTACAGAACTCTGTTCCATTGTCAGATCAAATTCTCTTTACAGTAACTTCTTTACTATTTTGCTCCTTGAGGATCAGTTCTGGCAGGATAAGTTTCACCTCATCCTTGGTCTTTAAAAGACGTACCCATGTGTACCTGGAGAAATCATCAACCACCACAAGTGTATATAGACATTTACTTACAGTGGGTGGAGTGACTGGACCGAAGAGATCCATATGAAGTAATTCTAGGATCCTTTGTGATGTTTCTTTTTCAGGATTTGTCTTAAAGGATGATTTGGTCTGCTTCCCTTGTTGACATGCTTTGCATATTCCTTCCTTGCGAAAAGTCTCATTGGGCAGACCTACAACAAGCTTATTTTTGGCATGGTAATTAATAGTTTTGAAATTTAAGTGATTGAACTTCTTATGCCATAGCCATGTTGTTTCCTCTTTGTTTAAAGCTAGAAAGCAGGAGTGTTGTTGACCGCTTTGCCAATCAACAATATATAGACCACCCTTGCGGATGCCTCTTAGTTTTACTTCCCCTGAAATAGCATCAGCAATGGCACAACCAGTATTTATAAAAGACACGATATACCCATTTTCGCATAATTGGCTTATGCTGAGTAGATTATGCTTTAAGTTGGAGACGAGTGCCACATTGATGATTCTTAAACCGTTCCGTTCAATGCACCCTCTTCCAATGACTTCTCCTTCATTGTTGTCTCCGAACTTGACCTTGGGACCGTTGAATAGTCTTCTCAATTCTGAGAATAATCCTTCGTCCCGGTCATATGAGCGGAGCAACCGCTATCCAGGACCCACTCATTAGATAAGCATGTTCCTATTGCAGTTGAGTCCTATTCCTGCAGTTAAATCAGGTAGTTTTAGGTACCCGTTTAGCATCGGGTCCTGCAGGATTAGCATTGACCATGGTTCCCTTTGGTACCCACATTTTAGTGACTTTCAAGATTTTATTCTTGAATTCACTGTTTACCATTTCTTCATCCTTTGGCATAACATTTTTGACATGTTTATAACTATGTGCAGTGGTGTACTTGGCCTTCCTTACCTTTGAAATAACAAATGAATTGGGCTCAGGACCTACATAGGTGTTCTTCCTATGTGACGTGTTTTCCTGATATGTTGGTTTTACAGCATTGTAAAAATATTACTTTCTTTGCTGAAAGTTAGGTCTAGTTGTCCTTGCGTTTGGAACATAACGCTCAGCATACATAGGTCGTGTAGAATACGGTTTAGTGTATGCTTTTGGATTTTGCTGAGGTCTGGCCGACACATACTTAGTGTTCGCTCTGTTGTTCCTCTGCTTAGGTATAGCCGATTCATGCACAGCATTCAACTTAGGATTCCTCTGCTGAGGTCCACGAGTTGTATGTTTAGCAGATTCTGACTTAGGCCTCTGCTGAGGTCTAGCAGACGAATACTTAGCAGTCTCTGCACAAGACCTCAGCTGAGATCCTTTATGCGTATTCTGTGATCGTCCATTCTTTTGCTTAGCAACTGTCATAGCACTGGATGATTCAGCAACGACAACTTCTTTTCCTTTTTCAGCAGTAATAGTTTTAGGAGATACAAACACGATTGGATTCTTCTTAGAAGAATCATCATAGGATTTTGATATCCTTTTCGAGGATTCGTATCCAAGCCCAGAATTATCCTTATGGTGTCTTTGTTGGCTTACAAGGGCATCAAGAGCAGCCTTGCTGGATGCGTACATGCAAATGCAGTCCTTTCGAGGATAACTTTTCAAAGCAAGATTTTCTTTCTCTAAATTTTGACATTTGTCAGTTAGTTGGGAAAAATCTGCTTTTAATTTCAAGAATTTCTCACTTTCTAACCTCAGTTTCTCAACTTCCTCGGTTAAAGATTGAATATCTTGTTGAAGTGAGACGTTTTCACCTATGATTGCGTTTTTGATCTCATACATTTTTGAAAACTCAATTGACAACTTTGTCAAGTAATCTTCCTCGGAATCAAAAAATGATTCCTCCGATTCATCTATGATAGGAATGCTAGTTGGGATTGTAGGTAATACCTCACTTTCCTTAGCAGCAAGAGCTGATTCATTGTTTTGCTCAGCATCGATGTCCGCGTCAGCAAACTGATCTTCAACAATGTTTGCCATCAACACGAACAATGCTTCCTCGCTATCTTCTTCTTCTGAAGAACAGTAAAACTCCTCGTCATTCTCAGGAATGTCAGCAATCTCCGTCCTGGTCTGCAACGCCTTGGTCGCTACTTTAGCAGCGCGTCTTTCAAATCTTTGCTTCAGGCGTTCTCTTTCCTCTCTGCTGACCTTCGGGCAATCATGCTTCCAATGATCTGGAGAACCACATTCAAAACAAGTTCTAATTTTTCGCTCTACTGAGCGGTTAGATGATGATGGTTGAATCTCTTTCGCCTCTTTCTCAGCTTTAGCTTCATTCATCATCTTCTGCATCTTTTTCATCTGTTCTTCCAGCTCATTGATCTTCAGATCAATGGGTTGGGTACCTGCACTGGAAATAACTTCCTTTGCGGGTGATGCTGGAGCAGATCTTTCTTGCTTGTAGAAGGGCTTCTTTGTCTTGAATTTGCTGAAGTCCTTCTTAGCGAAGTACGCTAAGTCCTCAGAGTTGCCAGCGAAATTTGACGCAGCTTGTGCTACAGCTGTTTCATTCTTCTTCGACTGCTGTATAATAAATTCGTGAGCTTTGAGTTGAGCAAATACCTCAGATGTAGTCATGTTGTTGAGATCTTTTTAACTCAAACTTGTCACTTTCGCGAACCAGTCATCTCTTGGATATAGTTTGGAGATTATTTTGTTGTTCATCTCTCCCTTTTCATACTCTTTTCCAAGATTGCTAAGTTCACCGATTATGGTGTTGAAGCGTTCTTCCATATCATGTATGGATTCGCCTGCAATCATAGAAAATGACTCGTACTTATCAACAGCTATTTGTAGCTTATTTCTTTTCATTTGATCTGTTTCTTGCGATGCTTCATAAACATAATCCCACGTTTCTTTAGCAGTTTCAAAGTCAAGAGATTTGTTAGCCATTAATTTTGGTAGGCAATCATAAATCAGCTTCTTGGCTATATGTTCCAGCTGAGCCCTCTTTTTGTCTTCTGTGGTATACTCCTCATAGGGCTTTGGAACCATCTGTGGTCTTGGTCCTTCGCCAGCAGCAGGCTCACCTACAAAAGTGTTAGGTTTCATAATTTTTATTGGACCTTTGGTCAGCACATCCGCCATTTCAGGATGGATGCTTTGCAGATTTATGAGAGCCAACTTCTTCCAAGACATGAAGTTCTCCTTGGAGTACTTCCCGAGTGCATGGTGATTCAACATCTTGTCTCCTGAGCTAAACAAGCGAAACACAGAGAAGCAGATAAAAGTGCAAGGAAAATGTAGATCTGGTCTTAAGCGACTTAGAAGCAGTCGGTTTTTCAACCTCCTGCTCTGATACCACTTGTTGGTCCTTAAATATCAGAGTCGTCGTGCTTAGACAGAAACACGAAATGCAGCTGAATAAATAATCGTCACTTACACTTTATGTGTTTCCTTTCAAAGTTAGTTAAGCTCTGAGATAGAATAGGTTTCTTCACAGTTATACACTAACAATATGATTGCTAGGTTTTAAATCGTGTGAGCAATGAAACAGTAAAAGGACACAGTGTTTATAGTGGTTCGATCCAAAGAGATCTAAGTCCACTCCTTAGCCAATACGCTAAGAATTCACTAAGTAAGTATACAGATTACAAGGATTCACCTTTTACAGTTAAGTAGGCAGTGAGCTTTCGGCCTGGCTACTTGACAGCTATCCTCCGATAACCTGAACTCCTCAGATGCTGGTTCGGCTGAGTCAAGGGCACACCTTCGAAACTCCTGCCTTGCCTCATTTGGAAGTTTTATAGTCACTTCCTGACTTCCCTTGAATACGGCTAAGTGCCCGTCTTAGTCTAGGCCTTTTCAGGTGTTCGACTGTTAGATTCTTTCTGAAAAGAAAGGAATCCCAATGATTGAGGATTCTTGAATGCAATCAAAAATCTCTTCAATGGAGTGTCAGTAAATCAATGAACAACAATTCTGGTTGTTGAGAGCTTTTAATATTCTTTCTCACAACTCTCAACTGACTACTTTTTACTTTGTTCACTTTGTCAAAGGAATCTCTTGCTTGACTGTTCGTGAATGTCTGATGTGATAAAAGCAGTAGTCATTCTCACTTTTGGACCTGCCTTTTATAGATGGAGATTCAAATCTTGAACCTCCATATCCATTAGACACAACGACTCCTTTGTCCGAGAGTGATATGACTTGTTCAGTCCCTTTTTGCGTTGCATTGTACTTTTCGAACTAGTTTGGGAAGGCTCTGTCCCTATTTGTGTAATTTCTGTCAGAATAGCAGTGTGTCTCCAACCTTTGACTTTCTTGTTCTTCTAATGCTCCTTAGCAATCTGCTATCGAATGTTTGTCACGCTAAAGGTTCCCATGAGGATTCTTTGACATCCGTTCTGCTAGCATTTTCCTGAGTTTGCTGACCGTTAGCAAATGCTAAAGCCTTAGCATTCTGCTACCGCATGGCTTCTAGCAAACGTCGACTTCCGATGTCTGCTGCTAGATCTTCTAGCAGACTAAACTATTACAACTCAATAGATGACCTATACAGGACATTACATGATATGCTAGACTATCTAGAATTCAGCAACTGATCGACCAAATGCTAAGGTTTGATTCAACAAAACCTTTTACAAACGACTCCTAAGGGTGATTTTCTGAATAATTTCCCAACAGGCATCGACTATGATGAGACATTTGCGCCTGTAGCAAGATTGGAAGTAATCAGATTATTTCTCGCTTTTGCAGCGCATCATGAATTCTCGATCATGCAAATGGACGTCAAAAGTGCATTCCTTAATGGCGAACTCAAGGAGGAGGTCTACGTTGAGCAGCCTCCAGGCTTTGAGAATGGAAATCAGGTCTATAAACTAAGAAAAGCCTTGTATGGACTGAATCAAGCACCTCGAGCTTGGTATGAAACTTTATCTAAGTTTCTACTCGACAATGGCTTCAAAAAGGGAAGGATTGATCAAACACTCTTTTGCATTAAGGACGAACGAAGTATTCTACTTGTGCAAATCTACGTTGATGACATCATCTTTGGCTCAAAGAATCAAGCTCTCTGTGACATATTCTCCAAGCTAATGATGAGTAATTTTCAAATGAGTATGATGGGAAGAATGTCCTATTTTCTTGGACTTCAAGTTCAACAATCAAATGAAGGAATTTTCATTCATCAAAAGAAATACACGCGAGATCTAATTTCAAAATACTGTCCAGAGAAATCCAAGAGCTTACGGATCCCCATCAGCAATGCGTGTATAGCAGATCTAGAAAAAGAAGGAGAAGCAGTGAATCCTACCTTATATCGAGGGATCATCGGATCTATGCTATATCTTACAGCCAGCAGACCCGATATATCATATGCTGTGGGACTATGTGCCAGATATCAATCCCAACCAAACAAAACACATCTAGACACAGCGAGACAAATTATCCGTTATTTAAATTGCACAGAAGGCTTAGGAATTTGGTATCCAAGAGCCGACAGTCTAGCCCTGAGTGGATATTCAGATTCTGATTTTGGAGGATGCAAAATCGACAGGAAAAGCACCAGTGGTACATGTCAATTCCTTGGTCATAAATTGATCAGCTGGTTCAGCAAAAAGCAGCACTCGGTAGCAACCTCAACCACCGAAGCAGAGTATGTAGCGGCTGCTAGTTGCTGTCAGCAAATTCTGTGGATTCGACAACAACTTCTAGATTATGACATCTCACCCGAATGCGTACCAATCTAATGTGATAACAATAGTGCTATGTGCATCACGAAGAATCTTGTACATCATTCCAGGACAAAACACATTGACATCCGACATCATTTTATCCGTGACCAACAAGAAAAGAAGGATATTGATATTCAGCGAATATGTACTGAGGATCAAATAACATACATCTTCACTAAGCCCCTTGCAGAGGCAAGATTCAAAGAATTATGCATCAAATTGGGCATGATGGAACTAGATATTGCTGCGGATGAATGAGATACTACTCTCATTCTTGGATTTTCTTATGTTACTTTCAGCATATTATGGGAGACTTTACTATATGTAGTCTGCTAAGCAAATAGCGAATGATGGATATGCCCCTATCAACTTTCAGCATATAAATTGTTTCTGCTCAGCAAACTATGAAGAAATGAAGATCACATCTATATTTTGTCATGAAAAAAAAAAATCAAGAGATCGAAATATTCATATATTCTTCACCAAAAGAGGAACATGCCTTGAAGCAGGTATTCATTACAAAAGGAAGAGACGGCACTATCAGCCAACCAAAAGAGGAAATACAAGATCTACTACGGAATTCATTCAGAAAGGCGACACTGGCTTATAAGGATAGAAATCAGCCCCTTGAAGGTTGGATGGACCGTCAGTGATTTCTGGAAAATACTTCTCCATCAACCAGCTGAGCTGCATTCCATTCTGCAGAGGCACGAACGGATGAAGCTTGACAGCTTCCGAGACAGTCTTGAAGACGTATCCGGCCCAGTCAACGGAAGCAGCATCATCCATGGCCATCATCACCTGCCAAACAGATCTTGAGAAACAGAGGTCATAAGGCTCTTCTCCAAGCAGGATTCCATGGGCAATACAGAACATGACCCAATATGATGTCTGGAGGCCAGAGGCAGGAATGTTAGGGCTGAAATCAAAACGAGGAGAATGACGCCATTTCTCCCATGCCAGCTATTCTGGAGCCACTTCCTCTGCAAGATAGTCCTCTACAGACAACGGACCTCGAGGAAGCCCGAAATCAACTACAAAGGTGTCAGGGGTCCAATGGACAAGCTTATCATGGAACACCCCATAGATTGCGTTTGGTTCCATACGACAATCACTGAGGAAATCCCTCAACACTTCCTCTTGAAAACGGTGAGGAGTAGCACACACAAATTGCGAAAGACCCCCCCACTGCAACGTAGATATGATCTTCACTGCCACATCACAATCATCTATGTAATACCTATCCAGACCTGGCTCATCCAGGACCAGATTGCGTCTGATATCTATGGTTCGTGGAGGAGAGGCCATGAGTGAAGAAAGGGACCTGACTTTCTTGAAGGAGAAGAAGATTGAAAGTATGAATCAGGATAGAAAGAAAGTCGAGATGTTTGGATAATCTCAAACTGAGGTATTTATAGAGAATTTCCCATTTATGACACGAAGAAAGAGAAAAATCTGTCTGAAGATCGCAATGATTCACCTCTTGGAATACGAAACGTTGCCAATAAAGGGATCGACGTGTATGCATGGGAAGTCAAATCATTTTTTTCCAGCAATAGTGAAAAAGGAGTATTGAAAAGTTCGAGGATCTCATCATCACATATTTCAAAATAAGAGCTCTCATAGACTCAGCAGATCTTCCGAAGTTGCTGAAAATTAGAATGCTGAGAGGGACCATCCTCTATCAGCATCCTTGAACGACTGCTAGTTCAGAAACAACAATATATCTGAAATCGAGGCGGGATGACTCAAAATTCAAACTTGATGGGACCCGATCAGGCGTAATTAATGCATATAAACGGCGGCATCAACTGAGGATACACCACGTTAGAATCACTTGAGTGTTTCTCGGAGCATGGGAAGCTATATGGAAAGACGCGTTTATTCTGAACCGTTGATCTAACACTTCGTAGACTTTCCCTTAACCGTTAGATCTCACATTCAAATTAACCCTACCTTTGCTCTGATCACTATTCATTTTCTTCTCATCTTTCGAAAGCCAGAAAAAATCCCCAATCCTAAAGTCTCCGAAGAGTTTGAAAAATTACTCCAGGTTTTCCCTCACAAACATGGCCACAGACTCTATAGCCTCATCATCCCAGAAATCTACCTGTCAGAACCATCGCCCTGAATCAAATGAACCACCTCCCTTCAATTTTCCACCAAATTCTGAAGAACCCTTACATATGCGGCATGCACCAGGGTTTATTGGGATTCTAAAGAAAGAAGATTTTGATGATTCAATATCGTATGGACAGCGTGTTATGATGGCTAAGAAGAAATCCCTAGCCAACCACACAAAGGAGCAGAGGCGTTTGGCTCAAATCATGAAGGATCGGATTCTGTATAAACGTCTTGCTGCTGAACTTATCCGCTGAACCCATGCATTTTCATCCGCATATGGTTTCTGAATTTTATGCCAGAGCAGTCATGAGTGAAGATGGAAAATATTTTAAAACTTGTGTTTATGGAAGTATCATTGAAGTCAGTGCCAAAGTTCTTGCTAAAACTTTTGGTCTTCGGAATGAGGGGGAACGTATATCTTATTACAAAGTAACGGATTATGATGAGATGGAAAGACGTTGGAATTCTTGGAAGAAGCCTGGAGTACTGAAGGATTGGAAAGGTCATGAGATCACATTCTGGGCTGCCACACCCATTAAGACCCTACAGGATGAATTTAAAATTCTAGCAGAATTGGTGATCAAGATGTTCCAATGCAACGCCGGATCATATTCTAAACTTTCTGCTAAGAAATATGCAGTAATGATGGCTCTCACAGACAAAGTAAAAGGAAATTGGGTTGAGTATTTATTCGAACGATGGGCAGAGCACGCCAAGAAGAACGACCACATGTCTGTGGATGGAACTTTTTCATCAAATGTTAATTTTGGATTGAAAATAAACAAGTTTCTGGAATTGGTCATGCATTCAACGAAAATTGATCAAGGAGTGAAGTTGCTCTCCACTGATTTCATTCCAATCACACAAAAAGCAGCCAACCCTCTTGATTACAAGAAGCCAAAGAAGCTGACTGGTAAATCCAATGTGGATGCGGACAAGCCTACTTCAGATGAGGAAGTAGACGAAAGTTCCTTGGGCAAACAAGTATTGCAGATAGCAACACCTATCTCTGCTGAGGAAATAGCAGCATTAACTCAGAACGCTGAAACAGAGCAATGCTTTAAGCAGCTTGATGATATTGTAGCTTTCGGAGAGATACCAACCGAACAGATTGAGGAAATTATGGACCAAACTGCCGCACTCCAGCAGCCACTCGTGATTGGTCAACTTGCTGTTCCAATTTCTTCTGAACAACAAAAGGATATTGCTCCCACCAGGAACAGAAAGTCTAGTCGTCAGCGCCTACGCAAAATTGCTGAGCTAGCCACTGTCCCTACTGAAAAACTACCTGATTCACCCCTATCTTCTAAAAGTTTTGATGAACGTATGAAAGGCGTACGTGAAGCTAAACGAAAGCGTGCAGAAAAATTGAAGGCACAGGAAATGAAGGAATACAGAAAGGAGATGGATAGAATCACATTCGAAGGAAGGGATCTGAACTTCGAGAGAGTAAAAAGATCTCATCTAGAAAGAGAGAATCAAAAGGAGAATACTAGTCAAGCACCCGATGAGGAAGCTGCTGAAGAGTTAAGTCTGCAAAGAAAGGGAAGACAGTAATAGACTCTACTTTGACAAAAAAAGAAATGGATAACCCTATTGCAGTCAGCAACACTACAAAGATTACAACTGCAAAAGACGGCATGACTGGTAAAGAGCTAGATACGCTGATTCAATCTGGCGCTTTCAAAGCCACGGAACACTCCAAAGGCAAATCGATTCAATTTCGCAAACCAATTGCTACATCTTATCAAGACAGTAGCTCAGAGGAGGACGCGCCACGAACAGAGACAAAGGATACACACTCCAAAGATAAGGATGTCGGACCATCAGAAATCTCAAAGGAAAGCGCAGATACGAACATGCCTACTGCGGAGCATGTTACTAAGGAAAACACCATTGAGACTGAATCAGAGCAAACCACTGAAGAAACAGAGAAAGACACTGCTAAAGCATCTACTACAGCAGACGATTCTATGAAAACAACTGCTAAAGCATCTACTGCAGCAGACGATTCTATGAAAACAACTGCTGAAGAATTTACTGCAGCTGACAAAACTATGGCAGATACTGCTGAAGAAGTCCATACTACTGAGGAGACAACAGTCGATGCTAGTAATGAAGATCAAGGAGAAGAGACGATAGAAGAAGAACTCTCCTCTGCTGGATTTCTGGACGAATCCACCTGTTCATCAGAATCTGATTCTGAGGGGGAATCTACCGAAGTATTTGATGCCAAAACTGTTCGAAAATACCCCACTTTGCGAAATGAACAACTGAGGATTCCATTTGATGGTTTACCTGGCAAACTCTTTCGCTCACGAAGAGTAGCACAGTGGTGTGCTGCTGTCTCGATTAATGAAGATATGAATGCTGATCTCAGAGATTGGAGTGATGAGATCTTAGCCTTCGTAGAGCAAAAAGTAAATAGGGACATTGCAGGAGTCTTTTATGTTGAGATTCATGAAGAAACAGAGGAAGGCAGAGTGCTTGGTAGTCAATTTAGACGATGGAAAACTTATGACTACATCATGCATGAACTCTGTTTTGAGGAAATGATGATTATTATCGCTAGAAAAGGTCTTAACTTCTGGCGTTCCGAAGAAACCTGGGCAAATGAGTGGATGGACCAGCCCTCTTGCACAAAACAATATACTGATCAACAAGTAATTGCTCGATTGCAAGCCATCCGTGCTCACAGGAAGTTTCTTCCATCTCAGACCCTGCCCAGATCACAGTTTGCTCCAGATAAGAAGTCCTTGGCCCACATGGAACTAACCAAAAGACAAAGGGCTGCAATGATTGCTTATCGAAAGCAGAAAGCTGCTCATGAGGAGAAGTTGCGAGTTAGAAGTCTCGAACTAGCCGAGATCGAAGAAGAAAAAGAAAAGGAGGCCAGGAGACAAGACTATCACAAAATTATTAACATTCAGAAAGAATACACTCGAGCCGCAACCTCACTTCAAGTCTCTGAAACTCAAGGTTCTGAATCAAATCTCGATTAGAATATAGTGAGTGAGTCCATGAAAGTAGATACCAATGTGGTTCTTGATGTTGCCACACAAAGAGTCGAAGCAGCAGCTCAAGCATCTGCAATTGTTACACTGGAAAGAGAAGATGGTGAAGCTACTACATTAGCAAGTGGTACAGAAATAGTTGTCTCTGAAAATCCCATTGCTGCCGAACCAGTCCAAGTAAGCTTCCAATCTCTTATCAACATACTTCATAACGCCCTACATCAACGTGATATCCAGCAAGCCAGATTCAATGAAGAGGTCCTGAAAGAGGTTGCTGATGTCCGAGGGGCAATCTCTGGAGTGAAAACCTCTGTCTCAGAGGTTCAGCAACAAGTTGGTCAAGTCGCTACCAAAATTACACATGTCGAAGAAACCATGTCTACGGTGCAAAAAAATGTGATAACTCTCAGCATCGATCTTGACGCACATAAGTCCTTCACCACTTATGTTTTGGATGATCTCAAAGAGGGGGAAGAAAGAAGGATTGCTGAACAAGCAAGGATAAAAGCAAAGGAAGCTGAGCTACTGCTGAAAGAAAAAGAATTTGAACGTGCAATGATGGAACGGAGAATTAAGTTAGAAGAACAACAGAGAGAAGACCAACGAGCGCGTATTGAACAGATTGAGAAACTAATGGCCATGACGATGAAGAAAGTTGAATCTCTTGAGAAGCCAAAACCTCCACCAGATGCTCAGAACTAAGGTCACTCTCTATCTTTTTTTTCCTCCACCAGATGCTCAGAACTAAGGTCACTCTCTATCTTTTTTTTTATCATTTTTTATGATTCTGAATTCTGTTTTCCGAGTATGAACAATAGTTGAAATACACTCTCTGTGTACTCAACGAAGGATGTTTAAATGGTTGTTGAAAGCTTTGCTTGCAGTATTTTTTCTAAGCTAAGTCTCAGCAATCCCTAATAAGCTTTGATCGCACCAAAAAGGGGGAAATTGTTGGGAAAATATTCATAAATTACCCTTAGGATCTTATTGTAAAAGGTTTTGTTGGATCAAACCTTAGTAGACGGTCGATCATTGCTAAACTTTAGAATAGCTTAGCAACTGATGTAATGTCCTGTATAGGGTAAACATTGAGTTGTAATAGAATAGGCTGGTTGGAAGTATCTCATCAAACATCAAAGAATGCTAAAGGAAGACCGCTAGCAACAACAGAATGCTAAGAAGTCAGCATTTGACAAACACATCCTAAACTGCTGAAGATGCAAGCAAACCAAAATCAGAGTAGCAGACAAAGCACTTGCTGCACATTGAGACCAGAAGTATGCTGAAAGAGATCCAGCATCCCGTACCAGTAGAAGCTCAGCAAAGCAAACCAGAACAACTGCTACACCGCCATTCTGAGCAACACGCGACGATTAGCCATGTCAGATGTAGGATGGAAAAGCCTTTCCAAAAGCAGAAAAGTTAGTAAATAGCTACCTGCATTTAAGGAGAAAGATTCGTTGTGTCTAAACGGATCTGCCGACTCAAACTTCGAGGACACAGCTATAAAAGGCAAGTCAAAGGAAGATGCAGGAGCTGCTCACTCTCTAACCAAAACTCGATATACGAAAAATTCCAAAAAGCAAAAAGGCAAGAGAGCAGTCCAGTTGAAAGGTACAATCCAGAGATATCCAAAGGCCTTCAACATTCAGAGTGTCTCACTACGTCTGACATTCTTCTGAGTGATTCTTGAACTGGTTCAAGAATATTCAATCATTGGGATCACTTTCTTTTTAAGGAAAGCATCCAGCAGTCAATTTCTTGTGAAGAAATTGATTAAGGTGGGCATTGAAGCCGAGAACACACGATAGTTCGGAGGGCACTCTAAACTCTTCCAAGCGAGTGGCAAAAGCGAGTTTACGAAGGTGTGCCCTTGACTCAGCCGGAGCCAGACCAGGAAAGTCCGGGAAATTGGAAGATAGCCGTAAAGCAGACAAACCTTCAGACGGCTGATTGCTTAACAAGAAAGGCAACTCTTTGTACACCGTATACTTTTTAGTAAAATTCTTAGCGATTCGGCTAAGGAGTGGACGTAGATCATTTGATCGAACCACTATAAATTGTGTGTTGTCTTGTTGTTATTGCTTTTCGAGGTATTATGTTTTAAAACCTAGTGACCAAGTTGCTAGTGTATAACTGAAAAAGGTAACTTAAGTAAACTTTAACTAAAATGAGTTGAGAATAATTTAAATACAAGTAAATGCAATCTATTCCGCTGCACTTCGTGTGTGTACTTTATTGTAACCACGACGACTCTGATCATAAGGGACCAACACTTCCCTTGCTCCTCGTAGATCTGGTGAGGATACGCTACCGAGTTGAATCAGAGATCCGGAGGAATCGATCACTTCCTCCCACTGATAGCCGTCGCCCCTTTCTCTCTTCTCACATAGTTTGTGTAAACTTGTGTGTGTAGATCTGATAGAGAGGGGGCTTTTATAGTGCTAGGGTTTACAAAACCCTTACCCTAATGGGCTCTGAGTAGATTGTGGGCCAGACCAGGGACCAAATGCAAATAATAAAGTGGGCCCTCTTTATTAATTAATTCCATGTCCAACGCAGAACATAATTAATTAATAAAACATTGTTTTAACCTTCACCATGGTAACAATGTTGACTCACCCCTTTATTACCACATAATATGGAACGGGTTGCATTAAACTTGAATGATCCACATATTTAAGGTTCCGAACATTTATTAATAAATTTGGCTTATGACAATTAGCCATAATTAATTAATCTCTTATTTCTTGAGTAGTATCACTCACTCATTTTTCACTTATGCCTAAATTAAATAATTCAACCTGCAGGGTTAAGCATAATGAACCTTGTGAGCTCCTCAGGGAATGTCCCCATCCTAAAGCGGATATGATTACCTACATGTCCGGCCTAAGCAAGCCACACACAAACCGCCACACCCAAGATGCAGGTGTAAGAGTACATGAAAGACTAGCCACCATAGCAAGTCAAAGTGTGGTCAACTTATGTATGCCCCTTAGCCTTCCATTAGGTTTAAGATCATAACAAGTATCTAGAGATCTAGCTCATTCATATGTCAATTAGAATGGCACATCTCATTGTTGATCCCATCAATACATAAAGATGTACCAACATATCAAGTATCTAAGATAAGCTCACTTATAAACTGATGAGCCGCAGCCTAAACCCATAGCCTATCCAGGGACTGTCTCAGCCGTGATACTGTTTATACCTCGCTAGGTGAAACGATTCATAAGATCCTTTGTGATCTCCTACACACCATATGATCATCCCTATAGGCGAGACAATAGGATATTATAGTTCATATCAGATAGCGACTATGTTGATGTAACACATTTATGAAGACCATTGTATCAAGCAAACACACAATCATAAATGCTTTTAGTATAAAATCCCAACAATCTCCCACTTATACTCAAAGCATAATACCATTGCTTTATCAGAGTATTAAGTGTGTCTATATCAGACCTAGCTTATTTACTGGATTATCATCTCGCGATCGATTCTACCTTCAAATCCAGATTATGAGCGTGACTCTTATAAGTCTTCTGAAGTAAGCACCATGTAAATAAATATGCTAGACCTTCATGTCAATCGCTCCCACTTTATACACATCGCCTCTTATCACAATTTCTCGTATGATGTGGTACTACATATTCTATGTGTCTCACCACCTTGTGAGTCTTGGGTTCCCTTGAGTTTGTCATTGCACCAGTATTATCACAGTACCTTGTGATTCTATTAGGCAAACTCGGAACACACACCTCTAAAGGACAACATCGGAGTTATACTGCTTCTTGCGAAGCTAATGAAGCTGTCACACACTCAGCCTTCATACCGGAATTTACAACACACTTCTGTGTTAGATTCCTATAACTCCTCCTCCAAGGCCAACACATATTTAGAGCTCGATTTCCTTCCTTATGATCCTCCTGGATATCCGATGCCATTCAACCCACAGGGCACATTTATAAACCATTATGCTTGTCCAGAGTTGAACTGATATCTGTTTACCATGCCTATAGCATTACAGATATCTGACTTCCTTCATCCCCATATAGAAAGACAACAATCCTTTCTTGGCATGAAACGAGTCACCACAGAATCAACTTAAGCAACTTGAGAAATCTAAACATCCTTTCTTGTGTGAACACTAGACTTTAATCCAAAGGATATTCTAGTATCTCATATGTCCTACTTCTGAAACTGTTCGGATAACCATCTCTTTATGCCTGACAATATCTTCACACCGTTTTTGAATGTGAAAACACCACCTGCATTATGTGCAAGGAAAAACCACGCTTCCGTTGATACATAACCGGTACATGAAACTCTCGTCCTCGATATACAATACCATAACGTCTGTTTCATGACCTTGAAGCTCCCCTAAGTTCATACTTGAACTTCCTTGGTTTCTAGACAAGATGCTGCTCATCTTACTGCACATAACTTATCTAGTTGTTGCATATAGATGTCATCACCTTTTATTAAGGTACCCGTTTGTGAAAAACACGGACGATGACATCTATCTTCCAGATGCTTAGGTTCATATGTGCTGTTATGGACAAAATAATTCGAATGGATTTAACAGTTGCAACTAGTGAGAAGGTCTTGTTATGAAACACACCTTGCCCACAAGCTTAGACTTTTGAAGTATACTAGGTTACCATTCGAGCATATCCTTACTTGTATATCAATCAGTTGCCTATAGCTGGAAAGCTATTTGGTAACACTGATCCATATATACAACCATAACTGTTTACTGATTCATTTCTGAATCCATGACTTGACGTCATTAAACTGCATCGATTGTCTTAACAACTTCAATGTGCATTAAGGGAACAATACAACATTGTTCGTCAACTGAGAATAAGTTTGAAGACTATTTCCCACGAACTAGTATTGTTAAGCCTGTTAAGACAACCTTCCACTGCAACAATGCTCTTTTTATGTTGTCAGTTATTGGTGCATTAATTTGTGATTTACGACCTTACACGGGCGACCGTGCAATTGGTACCATACCTACCAAGGTATGCTCAATATGCCACGGGGCATTTACTGATGGATTTGAATTGTCTTCTCCAAATCATTGAAGAACAATCTTTTATTTGGATTCGTGGTTTCATTCTATACAATTTGCTTGTATTTAGGATACATAAAGAAACCACCTTTTTCGTTTACTTGGGATAGCCCACAAAACAGTATTAGCTTAAAACCTTTCTTCCAACCAATCAGTTTCCTGTATCAGCTTAAAAGGCCGAACTACCCATCATTGCCTTTTGACAAAGTCAAGATCCACTAGGGTATTTAGATCTGATTTAGAAGACACTGGATTAAGCAGACACATTACTGCTTCTTGACGCACTTCCTAAAAACAAAAAATGGCAAAGCTGGCACAACTTATCAATTTTAAAGAACCTCATTTATTTCGTTCTTCCAACACCATCCATTTTCGAGAGATAACAGGTGCAGTCAACTGGGATACAATCTATTTGCTTTGCTAGATACTGTAAAACACATCACTTGAGATACACACCATTATAAAGAAATCATAATGTATTTACGGTCTTGTTTAACTTCTTCTCTACCTTAGTCTTAAACGCTTTTGATTAAAGCAATAGAATAAGACTTGTAGTGAATTAGATAAACATATCCATATCTTAAGTGATTACAGTATCATTGCCTATTTAAGGCAACTGCGAAAGTAGACTCAACACAGAGCAAATACGAAATAACTTCTAGAGATACAATTGCTTATTAAAATGTCTGGTTATCATCTTATACCTCTGAGTAGTTTTTATAAGTACCATCCTTAGGAATACCTGGATAAAATCCATAATTCCTTGAATTACTTAAAACTACTTAGACCGATATTACCTTATCTCTAGTGAAATTCTTTAATATGCCATATATCACTGTCGGTTTTTGAAAACAAGTACTGAAGAGAAACATCCATTTAATTATAACGGAAAATACTGTTATTTATCATGATAGAATTACTCTATCATAAATAACTGATAACCCATAGTAACATAAATGGAAATGAGTTTTATACAAAACATCTCTTCAAAACTCAAACATTGTTTAACATAAATATAAAGTAAAATCTCCATCAGCTGAAGTAGCAACTTCCAGCATCAGTCTTGGAGATTGTAATCCCGCCATCTTCAAGCTTTAAGCTTGATCCCCTGCAAAGCGTAACAAACATGATTAGTGACCTCAGTTACCACTACCCACTAAGGAGTAGGAAACCGATACTAAACATATTTCAACAACTAATGCAAAAAGATGACGTACCTTGTCCCTTAGTTAACAAACTTTGACAATTTACTTTCCAGTGACCCTTCTTGCCACACTTGAAACATTTGTCTTTCTTGCTATCTTTCTTTCCTTTGTTCCTCACTCCTTTACCATTCTTCTTCTTCATATCATTACGACGTGATTTAGAAGAACTTTTAGCAAGAGATCTGGAAAGACATGACAATGCAAGACTGCTTCCACTGCTTCCTTCATTCATCTTTTCTCTAACATCACTCTTTTTTCTCGGAAGCAAATCAGAGCAACTCACAGAAAATAATGAAGAAGCTTCTGCTGACACAAGATCCTTGAGCAGACTGTGAACAGTATACTCACTCTTGTTTTTCTCAACAGAAATTCTGAAGTCATCGAATGACTTCGGCAGCGTGTTGAATATCAAGTAAATTTTGACATCATTGTCAATTTGACCACCCATTAATGTGTACTCATCGATGAGCTGGATGAGTGATTCCACATGTTCACGCACTGAACAGCCCTGACCCATTTTCTGTCTTACAATGCACTTGATAAGACTGGATCTAGCATGTCCATCGAGCCCGCCATATGCTACGTCAAGACGTCGCATAATATCACACGCATACCATTCATCACTATAACAAGGACGCATTGCATCTGACATACCACCCAAGATTTATTGTCTGGCCATGCCATTTGACCACATCCACATGTGATACTGTGCATGCTCCTCGTCAGAAGATGCATCGGTCGGCAGACTTGGACTGGGAATTTGCAGAACAAACAAATGTCCAAATGAATCCAAAAGTTTGACAATGTCCCTTTTCCATCCAAGAAAAATCCGACCAGTCAAGGAATTGTGTACAGTTGAAATAACGAGCGATACAATAATAGACATATCTGAAAAACAAATATGCGGATTAAAGTAAGCACACAGTACAAACAATTGAAACAAATATGCATAGAACCTTTAGATAAAACAATGCAATTTGCTTCCTCCAATTTCTCAAGCTAATTTACTTCAAGCTACCCGAGTAGACATTTACGGCAAACGCTCAACCAGACCAAAATAGGTCCTTTAATTTCTCTCCATGCCAGGTATCCGCCGACAAAAGAAATTAATATTGGAGATCTTTAGACCATGTTCACCTATCCGGAGCAGGGACATCACAAATGAGTTATACTCCAGACAACATCTAAGCCAAATAAACCATAATCCTAACTCCAGATGATGAAAGGCGATTTGACATACGTACTCAACCCATGCCGCATGCCCTTTACATCCTTTATTATCCCATTTAGATTAATCTTAGAGACTTTTGAAAGTTGTCTCAATGCAAGCTACCCGAGTAAACGTTTGCTTAGAGGCTCCCACATCTCATCTTAAAATAAATGTTTTATTTGGAAACCTCATCGCATTAGAACTGGAAATTATTTCTAAAGCAAGCTACCCGAGTAGACGTTTACGCTTCGAAATGCATTACTTCTAATGAGAGGCTGTATTTGTGGAGGTCTAATGATTTTAGTTTATAATTAACCAAAATCCAACTTAGTATTATAAATTCTAAAGGTTTCATGCGCACAAATTATTTTATGTCTCATAAATTATGTCACATCTAAAATTTTATCATAAATTAATATGATTCCGAAATTTATAGATACAATTTAAAACATAAAACAAATCACATAAAGCATGCTCAATAATTAAATAATTATAACATGCTTAAACAGTAAATAAATAAAGCAAGTAAGCATGCTTTTCTATTATTTACTAGTGCGCACATAATAAATCATATCAATACGAGAATAAATAATTAAACAAACAAATTCTCGTGGCCCCTCAGATGCGATTACATGGAAATAAATTAAATCTAACTATTACAAGATTTAATTTCAATAAAGATCTTCAAACTGGGCCTCCATTGGTCTTGAAATCTGAATCGGACTGAATAAACAACATTTGGGCTTCAAATTAGGGTTTCAGGCCCAATACAACATCCAAACCCTAATTTCCAGGACAACGGGCCGCCTCTGGGATGTCGAGCCCGAGCTGCCAAACCCTAGCTAGGAAACCCTAGCCGACACCCTTCAGCAGCCCAGCCGCCGCCTGCGGCCGGTCACCACAACTGGCGTTCGCGCGCACGCCTCAACCAGCTAGAACAGTGGTCACCGGTCGACACAGCAGTTGCACCGATGAGTGGCCTGAGAATGCGAGTTAGAATCATAACCGCAGCAAAAACTACGCTGCCACTCAACCGCCCGTTCGCTCAATCTCCACCCACCACCGTGCGCGAACACCACCGCCGCGACTGTTGCGCGTGGCCCTGTTGCTTCGCCGGCCACCACCATGTGCTGAGATGTCGTCGACCGGGAGTTGGAAAGTGAAGGGTCGCGCAGGAGGAAGCAACGCGCAGACCGTGTACGCACGCGTGCGACGGGGAAACCCAGCCACAGGTCAAAACCCCTAGGATTTCACCCTGCCGCCGCTACTAGGGGTGGGAATAAGCCAGGCAAGGCCAGGCTTTGGCCCGAAAGGCCTGAGCCTGCTACGAGTTTGATAGGCATGAGCCTGGCCTATTATCTATGATAGGCCTCGAGATAGGCCTAGGCCTGGCCTTTTTTACGAAATAGGCCGGGCTTTTGGCCTTTTAAAAGGCTGTTCAAGCCTGTTTTATCATTTTTAAATTAGCATACATCAACAAATTAAAGTAAAATAAAAATGCGATCAAAATAAGTCCAAAATAGCAAAATATAAAACATAATGTTACAGCATCATCTTGATCAATATAAATTGCGACAACTTTATGTTGCAAAAAAATCACACTACAAAGCATAAATATCACACCACAAAAAATGCAAAGATAGGTTTCAAACTAAGTCCAAAATAGCAAAATATAAAAAATAATGTTACTGCATCATCTTGTTGCACCCTCCTCAAACTAAGTCCAAAGCAAAATAGAAAAGACAAAGTTGCTGCACCCTCCTAAGCATGTCTCACAATAAGAGAAATTAAAAAAAATTGTTGCTGCAGACAAAGTTGTTGCACCCTCCTTGCTCTTGTAATCTTGGACAATACCCTTCAAGAAGTAAATTATATACATTAGTCAAGTACGATATATTATTCTTAAAATTATAATAAAGTGCTTAAAGTAGTAATTGAAGTTAGACCTTCCTTTTTTGCAAACAATTAAGCCAATCACTACCAATCTTCAAGCTCTACGTCAATGTCCTGCAAAAAATAAATTATACACATTAGACAAATATAATGCTACATTTAAATTCATAATAAAAGAATTAAATTATACCTTCTTTCTTTGTAAACCATACTTGTTTCGAAGCCAATTACCACCACAAATGAGTGCTTCAATTGTATCTTCTTTCAAACTGGACAATAATCATCAATGACTCTTCCTCCTACACTAAAACTGGACTCCGAAGCAACCGTTGAGATAGGAATTGCTAGTATATCAGCAGCCATTTTTGATAAAATCTTGTACTTGTAGCTATAATTTTTCCACCACTCTATAGCACAAAAATTGCTAGGACTACCTTCAGGAATATACAAACTCTCATCAAGATAAGATTGTAATTCGGACTTTGATGGCGGCACTGCTTGAGTCTCACGAACAATGTTCATAATATGATCAAATCCAGTAAACAAGGAAGGATTGTTTTGTTGTGTACATGAGGAGTTTCCAACATTTTGTCCTTCACCACCAGTACTATTGAGTGTCCCTTCCTCATTCATCTCAACATATTCGTTATATAACGATTCTAGAGAGCTCATCACCTTGTCAATATTTTCTTTACAGACACTTTCTTGAGTATATATCAATGGAAAACATATATTGACAAAATGAAACTTGCACCTAGGATCCAAAACACTAGCAATTGCCATCAAAAGATTGCACTCACCCCAATATTTGTCAAACTTCAGTTTCATTTGCATTGCCATCTCTCTCATAAATGCATCTCTATCAAGAACTGCTTTATCGATCTCTTGTTTCACTCTCCAAACATCAGCAAGATACAAATTAGAAGTAGGATAATGAGTGCCTGAAATTATGTGAGTAGCAAGATTAAACACCTCCAGAAGTTGACAAACTTTCTTCACTTTCTCCCAATCTTCATCTGATGGCAAATAACTATAATGAGGCTCTCTTTCTTTATAAGCTGGATAAGCAATCTGAAACCTCGAAGCAACTGACAGCATATGGAATGTAGAATTCCATCTTGTTGGACAATCAAGCACAAGTTTTACTTCTTTCAAATTCTTTTGTTCTAAGACATCAGAAAAAGACTTCAACCTTAAGTCGTTGTGGTTGATGTATTTCACAGTTTCACGAATATTGTGAGTAATATCCTTAATCATACTGAGACCATCTTGCACAATCAAATTTAAGATATGTGCACAACATCTCACATGGAACAAAACACCATCAAGCACCAATTTACTATTAAGGGAAAGATTTTCTTTAAGAAGTCGAAGGCAAGAGTCATTGTAAGAAGCATTATCTACTGTAACAGAAAACACTTTACTCTCAATCCCCCAAGTCTTTTGACATTTAAAAATGGCATTTGCCACATCAATCCCTCTTCTAGGAGCTGGCACTTTCACAAAGCTCAAAACTCTCTTTTGAAGACTCCAATTTACATCGATAAAGTGAGCAGTTAAAACCATGTACTCAGTCACCTGATGGTTTTATTTCCACATATCAATGGTTAAACTAATCTTGCTCACATTTGCTAACAAAACCTTCAATTCTTTCTTCTCTGTCTCATAGATTGTCATGCAATCATTTCTCACTGTTTTACGTGAGACCTTTTGAAATTCCGAATTCGCATACTGAAATCCCCACATCCAAATTTGATCCTCAAAAATGTTAAATGGATACTCATGAACCATGATCGATGTAGCAATGATTTCTCTCATTTTTTCATTAGAGTATCTTTTTCCCGGAACTAAAAAGGGATTGACAGTAGAATTAGAAGGCTTAAAAGGAAGCATAGGTTGTTTCATTGATGTTTTCATGTGCAACTTCCTTTGCAAACAAGATTCTATGTGTCTTCTCAAATGACTAGTGCTAGCCCCTTTCCCCCCGGTAGCAAATCTAGCTTTGCAATTCTTGCAAACAGCCTTCTTTCCTACTTTAGGAATATCGACCTCATCAAAATCATTCAAAACTGTTGATGTCTTAGGCCTTTTTTTCTTTATGATAGACTCCTCCTCATTTATTTCTTGAACCTCTATGTTTTCACTATCAATTCTACTATTTTCTGCCTCACTTGATTCATTATGTGCAAGCAAATCATTATTCTCCATTTCATTTGACATTTTTCCTATTAATCAAAGTGAAAAGTAAACATGACTTCAATATTTATTTAAATAAACACTCTTAATTCAAACATCCACACCATTAACCACAACTTTCCCAAAAATGTAATGACAATGACATGCAAAATAAAAATTAATAAATAACATTGCTCTGCCTCTATAAATGTAGGAATTCATATATATCTTATCACAACAAGACGAATAAGCAAATATATAACAAGAAAAAAATAGAGTAATAACCAATTTAAAAGAATACAAAACCATCTTATTTTTTCAAAGTTATTCAATCGAAGCACCTCAAGCTTTAATTTCTAGTTATTAATAATGAGATTAACATATTCTTTTTACATGCGTTATTAAATATAAACATATACTAATGGAAACATGGAGAAGTAATTTGATTGATCTCGTTTGACACCTTGATAGAAGAGGAATTTTCAGAAGTAAAACTAGTCATGCAGAAGATTCCAAATTAACCACAAATGCCCTTTTGCAACACCCCAAAAGCAGAGAATAGCGGAAAACAGGGAAAGAAACCCCCTCCCTCCTCTCTCTCTTCACCCCCTCTATTTTCTCTCTCATTTGTTGTCCTATTTATCTCTACCATATCTTCTTTTTCTTTCTCTCTGCCTGCTCACGTTATCTTTCTCCTCCCCCAATACTATTCACACCCACAACACATAAATTTTAATTTGCATCTAGGTGTATATCTTTACTAATTTATACATGCTTGGTTTTGTCTAATTAAATGATATAAATGAGAGAGGAAGAATGCAAAACAAAAAGCTAACCTGTAATGGATCACCGCAGCAGCGCGAAGCGAACAGAGAAAACTCAAATTAAAGAACCCCAAAACGGTTTTGTTCCTGGATTTATCAGATTCACCAACAATTCAAGCAACATACAAAACAAAATAAAGCCTCAAAGCCAATTACAAATAGAGAAACAAACCAAAAGCAGGAATCTCTGCAGACTGCAACAACAAATGCACAGCAACTCGACACAAAATCTCACTCAATCGCTTGGAAACAGCAGACTTCGAGTTCGCGAGAGGGAGAGGGAGCGGGGCACTAGGAACTAATGCAAGTGGAAGCGGGGCGCCGGAAAATTAAAGTTGAAACCCTTCTTCCCGTTCTCCGTCGATCGTGAGACTGCGAGTCCGCAACAAATAGAGATGAGCGGCGCACCCTGCACCCTGTCGCTGATAGTCTGATAGTTTAGGGTTTAATTTTGTTATGTATTTTGTTTCTAAATTATATTATATTATTTAATTTAAATTAGAATATATTAAATTATTTAATATATATATATATATATATATATATATATATATATATATATATATAACAGGCCGGCCTATCAGGCTATATAGGCCTAATGTTAGGCCTAGGCCCGAGCCTTTTTACACATATAGGCCTTGTCGAAAGCCTGAGCCTAGCCATTTAAGCAAATAGGCCAGGCCCAAAACAGGCCAGGCCGAAGGCCCCTGTCGGGTAGCCTGGCCTATTCCCAACCCTAGCCGCCACCGACCACTACTTGCTGGCGCCGGTGCCGCTGCCACCTCTGCTGGTGCCTTGGCTGAACAGTTGATGTTGTGTTCATCATTCTTTGTTTCTTCATTCTTTCGGATCTCAGATTTTACAGATTTGAAAAATAAATAAAATACAAAATAGATCTAAAATGTATTACATGTTTTTCTCTATCAAATCTAATCACAGATTTTCTCGTGGTGAAAAACATATAAAAAAACGAGAAGGCCACGAGAACAAAAAATATCCTCGACATTCAAATCCATCCACAATAAATATAAACATACATATTTATTCAATCTTAATTTATTTAAGATAGAGCCTAAAAATCCAAACCTGGCTTTGATACCAATTGTAGGAATTGAGTCTACAATAGACAACGCGAGTTGTCATTTATTTCTTAAGCCGTTTGGATCGTTCTTAGGGTATCAAAACAAATCAGATTGAATAAACCCTATGCATGCTCCTAATATTTAATTGCAAGTGATGGATCTACGGAATACCTGAACTCCAACGATAGATCTACAAATCTAGATCGGAGACAATGACGAAAGAGTAGATCTTGAGACGGGATCGATCAAAGCTATCTTGTTCCAATAGATCTGGTCTTTTAATCTGTTCACTTGCTACTCGGAGATCTGGTGAGGATACGCTACCGAGTTGAATCAGAGATCCGGAGGAATCGATTACTTCCTCCCACTGATAGCCATCGCCCCTCTCTCTCTCTTCTCACACAGTGTGTGTAAACTTTTGTGTGTAGATCTGATAGAGAGGGGGCTTTTATAGTGCTAGGGTTTACGAAACCCTAACCCTAATAGGCTCTGAGCAGATTTTGGGCCAGACCAGGGACCAAATGCAAATAATAAAGTGGGCGGCCTCTTTATTAATTAATTCCATGTCCAACCCAGAACATAATTAATTAATAAAATATTGTTTTAACCTTCACCATGGTAAAAATGCTGACTCACCCCTTTATTACCACGTAATATGGAACGGGTTGCATTAAACTTGAATGATCCGCATATTTAAGGTTCCGGACATTCATTAATTAATTTGGCTTATGATAATTAGCCATAATTAATTAATCTCTTATTCCCTGAGTAGTACCACTCACTCCTTTTTCACTTATGCCTGAATTAAATAATTCAACCTGCAGGGTTTAGCATAATGAACCTTGTGAGCTCCTCAGGGAATGTCCCCATCTTAAAGTGGATATGATTACCTACATGTCCGGCCTAAGCAAGCACACAAAAACCGCCACACCCAAGATGCAGGTATGAGAGTACATGAAAGACTCGCCACCATAGCAAGTCAAACTGTGTCAACTTATGTATGCCCCTTAGCCATCCATTAGGTTTAAGATCATAACAAGTATCTAGAGATCTGGCTCATTCATATGTCAATTAGAATGGCACATCTCACTGTTGATCCCATCAATACATAAAGATGTACCGACACATCAAGTAGCTAGGATAAGCTCACTTATAAACTAATGTGCCGCAGCCTTATCCGACAGCTTATCCAGTGACTGTCTCAGCCTTGATACTGTTTATACCTCGCTAGGTCAAACGATTCATATGAACCTCTGTGATCTCCTACACACCATATGATCAGCCCTATAGGCGAGACAATAGGATATTATCGTTCATATCATATGTTTGTTATATCAAATAGCGACTATGTTGATGTAACACATTTATGAAGACCAGTGTATCAAGAAAACACACTTAATCATAAATGATTTTAGTATACAATTCCAACATTGTTGTCCTAGGGCTCTTGGCCTAGCACATGCTTGGGTGACTTGCTCAAGGTAGGTACGTTAGGTGACGTCCTGGAGGAGGTACTGAGGTGCGCAACTCCTTTTATTGCTGGTTTTAGCTGTGTCCTGCTCTATTATGCCTGTTCTACCTGCCAGCTGCAACTGCTCCATCATGTATTCCTGCAAGCTGCACCTGTGCAGCTCTGGAATGCACAGGTGCTCTCAGCTCTGTACCTTAGAGCTAGGCTGGGAATCGGGTATTAACTCGTTCAAACTGGGTCAGGGTAGGTCCGCTTAGACCATGGCCCCAACAATAGCCCCTTCGGCACTAGGGTGTACCTGCAGTAAACGACTGAGTCAAAAAATCAATTCGTTAGTTTAACCTCAGAGGATTGTTTCATTTTGTGCCTTAAAATGTACATTAAGTGCTTGATATCGAGTTTCTGTGTAAGGAAAGCTCAGGCTATGATAGGTGCGGGTCCTGATGAGACTATCTAATCTATGTTAGTAGTTCGTTTAAGGAGTCCACATGGGTAGGCCCCGACCACATCTGGAACATGTCTTGGTTGCACAGTTGTGGGTCTGGTAACCACGATTTTCATCAGTGGGTGTCTCATCTGGGCAGCCCCTGGTAGGAGTCTTGTGCTCCTTAATCTAGTACAGTATTTCCCTATCGGGGTTAACGGGGGTTCGTAACTCCCCTTATGACATAATCTATTACCTTTTAGCGAGGTTTTGTCTTTGTTTTGCATATTTTTTCGAGTTCGGGAGCCCAAGCAAATTTTTCTTTGTTTTAAGGTCCCTTTAGAGATTCCTTTGATCACCACGTGTTTGTTTTGCTTGGTGCAACCCTTATTGTGTTTGGCTGCTTGGGTATTTGAGGCGTGCGACTTGTCTGCTGCTCCATAGGTTGTGCACCTTGAGATTGCGGGATTGCTTATGTATGATATTATCAAGGAGCGCAATCGTTGGAGTGTAAAACTTTCAAGGTGCGAAATTGCTAGGGTGAGTGCTTGGATTTTTGCACCAAAGGTGCGGTGGCAATTTCATAAATTACCACCAGCGTAGGGGCGGTTATGAGAGGGCAGTTGAGAGGTCGTGGTACTGTACAGTCGCACTCCCCCATGTATACACATCTAGTCAGTCACGTCGCCCATTCTTTCCCTCATTTTGCTGATTCTTGTTCCTATCCACAAATCATCTTTTAGTTTTTTCCTCCTTTCGACGATCGCCGCCTTTCTTCTACCTTGGTGGGTGTGATTCTGGACGTATTTTTCACAGTGTTTTGGGGTTTTTGATGTGCTCATTTCATGCGGTATTACTATCATCTTTCTCAATTTTGCTTTCTTGAGCGTGTATCATAGGCCTAGGGTTGGTAGATTTTTTCCTTTCTTTGTATTCATGGGTTATTGCTTGTTCGTGCCACTTCTTAGCGAAGTGTTACTTGTTTCATGGGTAGATTGCAGGTAACACTTCCTTCTCTATTTTCCTTAGTTTATCGTGATGGTTTCTTCCCCGCTTTAGAAACCTACTCCTCCTGGTTAACCTGCGGGTGAATTGGTTGGCAATTTTGTGTCTTCCCGGCTAATCTTTACACCTATAGAGCCGCAGGGAGCGGCCAGTGCTCCTGTTTAGGTGTTGTACACCTCGGATTCCGTGGTGGAATGTAACCCTAGGAGGGCGCGGGATGCTATTTCCTTCACTACAGAGAAGAGCACGTCCAAGAATCTTTGGCCAAGGCGTCCTGCTCCAAAATAGGTCACCTGATCGCCTTGCGGGACCAGAGGTACAACCTTCCACCCCCGGGGTACGCCTCTTTCTTCCTGCATGCGGTGGACAAGGGTGTTAGTTTCCCAGTTCACCCATTTTTTTGTAATGTGCTCCGATCTTGGGGGGTGTCCCCTTTTCAACTGTCCCTCATGAGTTATCTCTTAGTAGGGACGTTCTGTAAGTTCTTTGATTTATGGCTAGGTCTTCCTAGCCTCAGGGAGTGGTATCACATCTATCGGCTGAATTGCTTCGAGAATTGGTACTATTATATTACTAGGTGGTCGGGGGATTTGGGCTCTCCTAGGAATTCAACAGGCTAGCATAACAAATTCTTCTTTCTTGAGTTGAACCTAATAGCTCTGGAGTTTCTTACTTTTTGTGGAAAGGCGATGTGTAGGTGCATTCTTTACATGCTAGTTTTGCTTTACTTTTTCTTATTTAGTCTGACTCGATAATATCTTTTTGTTTATATAGAAACTCTGAAGGTTGATCTTATGTTGGAGGGATAGAGAAACTGGACTTTGTTTATTTGGAGGGATAGAGAAACTGGGATTTGATATTCGAGGGACACAGCGTCAATGCAGATTCTATTCGATACTCGGACGGAAGGGTGGTCCAGCTTCCTGAGGATTACCACTGCGAGCTCATCGATCTGGCCCCCATTGCCCAGATGCTGGCTGACAAGAAAAGGACGAGGGAGGAGTTTTCCAAGGCTCATGAGGGGTACCTCTTCTTCTAAGAAGGTTGGTGGCACCTTTGCAACTCCCACTATCAAGGTGCCTGAGGACTGTCGAGGTGCTGGTGCGGATCGCCAAGGTGCAGGCGGCTGTCAAGGTGCTGGTGGTCACCTTAATTCTTACCACTCAAGGAGTCACGACGACCGCTCTTTGCACAAAACTGGTTCCTCTGGTCACGGGTCGATGGAGGTGCACTCCGGCTGAGGTAGGAGGCTGTCTCGGAGGTTGCAAATTCGGGAATGTGCTAGCTCCGGGCTTGGCAAGGTGGATCAAGTGTTTGAGCCGTAGGGTAGAGTGCTCATTCCTCTTCCACCACCAGGCCCCACTCAACTATGGAGGAAAAGGTCACGAAGGTGGAAGCCTTTTGCGGCAAGGTGCGGAGGTTGCTCCTTTAATCTGCGCCTCTCGAGGAAGGCGATGCTGATCACGTGCACCGAACTCTGGATGTGGTGCGCAGGTTCTTGCAGGTAAGTATTTCTCTCTTAAAGTTTTCACACCCTAAATGTTTTTAATTATACATTTTATGTCCCCAGGTGAGCATGTATGGAATCACCTTGCCTAAGGACTTGGTTGTGAAGGTCGACCACCTAGGTTTCGAGCTGTGGAAGGAGAGGTTTGAGGCAAGGGAGAAGGGGTGTTGAGTAGACTTGGCTTGCAAGGTGAAGGTTCTGGAGTCTGAACTATGCAAGGCGGACACCAACCTGGCAATCTTGGGACAAGCTTGCTGAGCTACAGGGGAGATTCACGCACCTCAAGAAGGAGGTAGAGGTAACCTCCCGGAAGGATGATGAGGTGGACTCTCTTTGAAAAAAGCTGCAGGTGCAACATTAGAGTTGTGAGAAGGAAGTTATAGCTATCGAAGAGAGGGCCTCGCGAATGCAAGCAGGTGAAGGTTTGGACTACGAGCAGGTTGCCCTCCACCCGCACTTTAGGGAAACCTTTGGCATAAGTATTCTATGTCTTGCTTCATTTTCTTTCGTCTTTGCTTCTTTTCTTTTAACCTTTTTTTCTCAGGTTTTAGCTAATGGTGGATGAGGCTACACGTATTGTTGAGTCCAAGTTGGCTTCGCAGGTGGTGCCTCAGGTACCTCCTACACCCATGGTACCTTCTCAGCTGGTACACCACACGGTCCCCGAGGTAGCTGACAGTCAGCTATCCCCCTTGGAGCTTCTTAACGCGCACGTTGACCCTTTATTGGGTGGTCGTGTGGAAGTGATACCTCCTTCTCCGGCGAGCTGCGGGTGGTGAGTAATGGTGGCAGATGGTGACCGACAATGGGTTGCGCTTGTGGACGACCGAGGACGGTAGCTTTAGGACGGGCTATGGTGGTGAAAGCTGGGATGTGCGGACTGCGGGTGCATGATGGTTTTCGCACGCTTATTGCGTGTTTTCAGCAAGCTCCATGCAGTAGTGGGTAGTCGGCGGTGGTGGTTTACTGGTGGGTAGTAGCCATTGGAGAATTTACTTTATTCCTTGAAAATAGTTTTCATGTTTTACGAGATGATATATATGTGTCAGTGTTTTGGCGGAACTTAATTTTTGTTTATAAGTTATTTAATGATGGATTTTCAGTTATTTTTATAGTAGTGTTTCTATCATTGGTAATAACAGTTTTATCCGTCAAGGCAAACTGATTGACTCTTTTATATCATAAACTATTTGCATAAATCATCCATAAGTGTTGCATCAAACTCATCCAATAATAATAATCATTTAAAGGGAAAGCATTCTCTTTACGAGGATCAACCATATACTGGCACTTGGACTAGGTCATATCATTCTAAAGAGGATCAAGAGACTGGAAAATGATGACATCTTGAATTCATTCCAAGTAGTACCTCATCAAGTTTGTGAATAATGTATGGAGGGAAAGACGACGACCACGCCTATTAAGGGAAGTCAGTCTCGAGCGGGCGATGTATTAGAACTGATCCACTTTGAATGGTTTGAGAAATTAATGGAATTCAAGACAGAAATAGAGAAGAAGTTAGGTAAGACTATCAAGACACTACGATCAGATCGTGATGGTGAATACCTCAGCAACGGTTTCTAGCAGTACCTGTCAGACAATGGGATTACATCCCAATGGACTGGACTAGTAGCTCCTCAACAAAATGGTGTACCAGAAAGAAGAATAGAACTATTATGGAAATGGTTAGGTTAATGATGAGTTATGCAAGGTTGCCAATTTTTTTAAGGGATATGCCTTGGAAACAACGACGTATTTGCTTAACCTGGTACCTTCTAAATTTGTTCCAAAAATGCCTCAAGAGCTCTAGTATAGGCTAATGCCCGGTTTATGCAGAATGTGGGTTTGGGGTTGTCTATCATATGTGCTGACAACGGAACCTGATAAGTTAGAAAGTATGTGTAACCTGATGTCGTTTATAGGATATCTCAGGCAAACAAAACGTGGCTATTTTTATTGTCCTGAGAATCAAAAGGCCGTTGTCAGTACCAACGCAATATTCTTGGCAGACGAAAAATATAAGAAACCACAAATCCAAGAATGAAATCTTTCTCCACGATCTTGGAAATGATGAAGAGATTCCATCTGGAAAACCCAGTGTACTGGTAGATTCACCTAGAACTTGTGAGAGACAACCTACACAACGATTAATGCAAGGTATGGGACCATTGAGTACTCTACCAACTACTGACACGGCTCTGATGCCTCGTCGTAGTGGGGGGTTGTTCAGCAATTGGAACGGTACATGTTCGTGGGAGAGACTTCTCGCTTGATCCCAGAAAACAGACTTGATAATACTGACCCATGGACATACGATAAGGCGGTATCTAATAAAGATATGGAAAAATGGCGAATCTCCATGGATTAGAGATTAGAATCTAAAACGACTATGGATGAATACTAGAAAACTGAATTTCCAGATGTCTATCGAGCCATAGGATGAAAATGGGTATACAAGAGAAAGAAAGGAGCGAATGGTGAAATCACGGCTCATAAAATCAAGTTGGTGGCGAAGGGTTATAGTCAAAAGGAAGTCATAGACTATGAAAAAATGTTCTCACCGATGTATTGTGATAACTCTGTTGCTGTGGCGAACTCAAAGGAACTACGAACTCACAAAGCAACAAAACACATTGAGAGGAAGTAACATATCATACGAGAAAATTGTGGAAAGGGGTGACATGCTGATAGAGAAAATTGATGCAAAGGACAATCTAGCAGATCCATTCACAAAGCTCTGCCACAGAAGGTGTACGAGATGCATGTATGTAACCACGGATTTGGGCTGCAACCAACCACGTGAGATGATGATGTAATATCTAGATTAGGATGTACACTTTATACTCTGGAAAAGTGGGAGATTGACGGATTTGTATACTGAAAGCATTATCGTTAGTATATTATGTACAAGAGATAACTCTCTTAAAGAGTTATTATTTTGTTTCGAACTTAATTAATTAAGTCTTAGAATAGTCTTGTTTTAAAGGATAATTAGCAAAATATAAGTTAATTGGTTAATATACTAAGTTTAGGTTTATTATGTAGTCTTGTGTTAATTACGAGGAATTGTTTCGATAGTATCACAGGTTTTACTATGCTGGAGCATAACAAGAGCATGAAGGATTGATACGATGTCACAACATAGGAACAAGGTTTATAGGCTAATATTCTTGGAGTCATTAATGTTGTATGTTAATCTCCTGTCTGAATTAACAAACACGTTTCGCAAATGCTCTTATCCCATCATCTCGGCGATAGAAAGATCATATGAAGTGTTTAGATCACGAAAGTTTGTATGGATTGATTGAACTAGAAAGATATAAATAGTATCATAACTAGCTTATCTTAGTTGTTTGGTATTCTGGTGCATAAATTGATAGGACCTAAGTAAAGATCAATTCTTTTATCTGACATTAAAAGAATCTTGATCTGGATGGTTTGATAGAACTTATACCTAAATGAAGGTTCAAAAGTATACACATATTTGTGCGTCACTTTGAGATACTATGATGGAGAGTTCTGGTCGAACTTGTATATCTTCATCTTGGGTGGTAGCAACATGTGTATGACTATCTGGGACTGGAACTAGGTAACCTTTTCCAGTATAGGATGGTGACATTCATTGAGCAGCACAAAAGGTTCATTATGCTAAAGTTCTACAGGGTGATTAAGTTCAAGCATAAGTGAAAAATGTTGAGTAGATTGTGTCAAGAATAAAAGATATTAATTATTGTTGGAGCTTGTGAGAGGTCAAATTAAATAATGACTGTGTTGGTCCCTAATTAGAGTACAAAATAATTATGCAGCGGAAAAATGTATATTTTGATACTTATTTAATTATTATTGAATTTGCATTTTGCATTTATAGTTATTACTATTTTATTTGATGTAAGTTGGATTATAAATGAAACAAGATACTTGGTTATTGATTTGATAAAAATTCATTCAAACTATTTTAGTGAAACTCCTTTATTAAATGAGCTAAATTTTAAGTTTTATAGTATATGACTCAAGAAAAAACTTGTTAAAATTAGTATAAAATGTAAAATTAATATTTTTGTCATTTATGTGTAATAATAAGGATAAATATTTGAATGGCCATATTAGTCATAAGAAAAAAAAATCAATTTTGAGTTAAAGCATGTTTAGAATATAATCTACACTAAGAAACTTCGTTTAGCTAAACAAAAAAATATTTCTTCCAATTGTTGTTTTTTCAGTTCTATTCAAACTTATTTGGTATTCAACATAGAATATTTGTTTTTAAAATAAAAAACAGAATTGTTAGAAAAATATTGGTCCCAAACGAGAGTTAGTTACAGTGCAGCAGAAGATAGTCTTTCACGTTGGGCCCTCCAAGCTTGTGATTCTGGCACCAGCTTGGGTGAAAAAAAGTGGTTGGTTAGCAAGCTATATATTACTTAGTAAGTTTTCAGTTATATACTCCAACACTTGAGGTGTTTGATTTTACATCCATTGCGGAAAATAAATAAGAAAAATAACGTAAATGATTTATTGATGTTAGAAACAAACTGTCCTACATCCTCTCTTCAGAAGTGTAGTATGGAAATCACTTAGATGGAGATCATGAAGATGTCGCATGATCTATTGCTAGCTGATAAATACCCGTGTCCACTAGTCCACTAGCGCACTTGCCAAGTCCATAGCTCACCTTCACCTCATCAGATCTAGATTGAGGACGCACCTCGCAGCCTCCACCTGATCGTGGGAGTTTGAGTTCTTCCCGAGAATGTCCGATTTCGGTAAACATGTGATAGTTACCACTAGAGTAGTGACAACTCCAAAATGTTTACTTAGTAAGAAAGTAAGAAAACTGAGGTAGCTCTTGCTAGACGCATAAAACCTCGTGTTCAAGAACGAACATGGAAAGCAGATAGAACAACCTTGAAAGCTATTTGATATAGAGAGTTGGTAGCTTCCGAGAGATTGATAAAGAATGATAGAACGTTGATTGGCCAAATGTTTGTAATTTTTTTGGATTCATAAGATCTGTAACCCTCTCAAGGTGATTTCTAGCCTCTATATATAGTCACTCATTAGAAGGTTAAATTTGAAGCCGGTCAGAGCCATTGTGAGACAAAGGGAACATGTCACATTGAAGTCTCAATTTGTCTGACTAGAAATGTCCTTTCTGTCAAAGCAGGTGGAAGTTGCAAGTTTGGTTAGATTGCCCCTTTTAGCCAGTCTGAGGAATGTGAACAAGCATCGAGTTTCACAAACTTTAAAATCACCTTTCTGAACGTCAAGACTTATCTTGATAAGCACTTGTTTGTTTTAGCTAGATAGTGTCTCTTCTTCATGTTTTAGCTAGCTAGTGTCTCTTCTTCCTGGTTCGGTATCATCTTTCCTAGTGACGTCTTGCTAGTAAGATCCTTGTCGGTGGTCCACCAGCTGGTTATAGCGTGTCAGCCAGCATCCTTCTAAGGCATCTTGCTGGTAACGGTATGTTAGCCAGCATACCTAAACAAGCTCTTTTGTTGGTGAAAGTTCGCCAACTGATCTCCAAGGCCTTGAAATCAGCTCCGACTTACAACTCAATAATTCCTATACAGGATATTACTAGTGCAGACTAACCTAGCTAGAGACACTCTATCTAGTGGTATGTTTGACTCCTCAAAACATCATATAAGGATGGAATTTTTAACAATTAACCCCTTTTTGATGTAGTCAAACCCACTCTGTGCTGGCAAGAGGATAATTTTTTTTTATTTTACAATAAATTTGAATGATCATCTATACTCGAAAACAAGTACTTTACACAGCTTGCCCTAATGATCTTCCCCCGAGTGGGATATATATTGTTCAATTTAATCATAAGGGAGAAAAATGTTGCTAATTATACAGAGTGTGTAAGATAAGCAAAAAGCATAAGAGAAGAGAATGATACAAATAGCCATTGTATTCAATTTATAAGCTAATTTTTCCATTAATATTTATTTGAGATTGCAAGTACAATCGAAAGATAAACTGACAAAATGAAAGAAACTAAATAAAGGCAAACTAACAACTAAATCCTGCTGGATTGCGAGTCTTTTCGTCTCTACCTTCTCTTCTATTTGCTCTCTATCATCTCTTCAGCTGTTTCTTCACCTTCTCTTTCTGTCCTTAGACGATAGATCATGAAGTAAAGGTGGAAGAGCCTCAGATGGTAGGGATACATGGGAAACAAGGAGAGAGGATACGATAGTGCCACAAATTATGAATGATCGACAATGAATATATAGAATAATCTGCAATGAAGTCAGCCAAGACTTGAGACTTGATTGTTATTCGATTCTCAAAAGTTAAGTTTTATCCTCTAATTCCCATTACGCACTCCTTCCAGAAATATTTGACATCGACATTATCATCGTAGTGGGAATGTCGACACAACCGTGACGGGATGCGTTTCAATATATGGCCTCAGTTTTTTATATTACGAGTGCCAAGACCAATTTCTCAATATCGTGAACATGGTCTTGACATCGAGCAATGTCTTATTGATGTCGTACACAGGGTACTACTAATTTTTGTCCTCACGAATGAGGATGCCACTCACTGCATTGTCCATGATGGAAAGGTAGAGAAATAGTGGTTACCACTCTACCGACTTCATCATCATGGGGGAAGATGTTAAATAGCTTTTGAACACATTCAGGGCTCCATCTCACACTGGGTTCCATTTGAACTTCCTGACTTTCTTGAGCGCTGCAAATAATGGGCTCATCTTATCTGAATAATCGAGAAATAAACCAGTTGAGGGAATCTAGTTTCCCTATCATCTTTTGCAAACCCTTGATCGAGTTTGGGGTTTTACTGTTCTATATGGCTTTGACTTGATTGGAGTCTGCTTCGATCCCCTTTTTGGAGACAATATACCACAAATGTTTTCTTGTTTGCAATCTAAAGGCACACTACGCAGGGTTAAACTTCCTGCTATACCTGTTTAGGATAGTGAAACACTATTTCAGATGTTCGACGTGATCCTTCACTTCATTTGATTTGACCTACATATTGTTTAAGTAGATTTTCATAGTATTTCTAATCTGCTCATAGATCATGGCATTCACTAACATCTGATAAGTCGACCCCGCGTTCTTCAACCCAAAAGGTATGACGTTGTAGCAATAGTTTCCTCGATGTGTAATGAACTGGGATTTCTCCTAGTCATCTGGGTGCATTCTTATTTGGTTTTATCTGGAGAAAACAACCATGAAGCCTATCATTACACACCCAGATATCTAATCAACAAGTCGATTGATATGTGGAAAGGGAAAATGATCTTTCGGTCTTGTTGTGTTAAGATCAATATTGTCAACAAGCACTCTATTCTTTCTATTTTTCTTTTCATCAAAAACTACATTTGTTATGCTCTCTAGGTGCTGGACTTCTCTAAGGGCTCCACTACCTAGCAACTTTCCAACTTCTTTAGCTATTGCCTAGTTTCACTCAATAGCAAACCTCTTCCTCTTCTGTTGGACTGGCTTCGCAGTAGGGTCAACGTTTAGTTGATGTGGGGTGACCGAAGGATCAATCCTTAGTCAAGTCTTCCCCTGTCCAGGTAGGGGATATCTTGTGCTCTTACAAAAAGCTAACTAGCTATGACTTCATTTCCTCTAAGAGGTTCGGTGCCACATAAGTTTTCTTTGGTGGGTCAAGTGGATCGAAGATCACCTCCTCTAGTTCTTCTACCTTGTTAACTTCTCCAAGATCCCTTTTGTGCACGACTGGTAGCTTGACCGAGTAGCTGCTCCTTTCCGGTTGTTCATCTCTTTTTTATGCTTTTGATTCCATCAGGCATGGGGAATTTAATCATCTAGGTGTTAGTCGAAGGCATAGCACATAGATTTTTGATTCATGGTCTTCCCAAGATAGCATTTTATCCTGACAAGACATCCATGACTTGGAACTTAGTCTGCAGATTTATGCGATCTGCAAAGACTGACAGCGTAATTTGTCCCATCATTTTCAGGCGCTCGCCGCTAAATCCAACAAAAATTGACTTCCTTTTTATACCTACACATTTCTGATATGTGTGTTAAATGACCTAATTTTCGAAGTGTGAGTGTGCATGTTTGTGGCCATTTTACCCTCATATCATATGTTTTTGTTGTTCTTTTGTCGTGTTTTTGTGTTTTTGTGTTATGAATGTTGTTGGACATGGTTTGAGCATAAACTAGCATTTTTGGTGAAGTTTTGGAGGCAAATCGCACGAGTTTGGAGTTTGGAGGCATCGACTGGCCGAGCGGAGCAGGACCGGCCGAGCCAAGCAGAACAGATAGCTCGACCAGCCGAGAGGAGCAGGACCAGCCAAGCCAAACCGGACAGAGGCTCTGACCGGCCGAGCTGAACCTGCTTGACCGAGCCCTACCAACAGAGAGCAGGCTCGGTCGAGCCAGATCGGATTTTCCAGCGGTTTGGTGGTTTCTAGCTTCGACCGAGCGAGCCATACTTCAATCGGGCAATCCGAGGCCCTGTTAGCTCGTTTATAAAAGGGGGATCTTAGAATTTTAAAAGAACTTTTGGTCAGATGTCAAATAACCGTCACGAGAATTCTCTCGCAATCCATCTTCCAAACACTCCCCATCCACATCCAAGGTGATCTAGGCCACATTCCTCTAAATTTGGTGAAGATCAATGAAGATCAAGAGGTAGATTGAGTACAAGGAAGACAATTGAGGAAGATCATCATTTGACCTATCAATTTGTAATAAATTCTATCATTTTCTCTATTGTATTGTACACAATTGAAGGTATGAGGAACTAAACTTCATTGTGAGTATTGATTGGATGGATATTGTGTTGAATTGAGATTGAATTTTGTTTGTTTACTTTCCTTTGAGAGCTTGAATTGCACTAGAACTTGTTCCTTACCTCTTAGGTGTAGGTAATAGCCAACTTAGGAGGTAGTTGACGTGAACGCTGCAGCCAACACGCGGGCAAAATCATCGTGAATAGTGTACATTCATATGATTTTAGTTCCAATCCCTGTGCAGTGCTAGGTCGTAGGGCGATAATTGACGTTCTATTTGGAGTGGTCTAGGGCTTAATAACGTAGTTGTTTGCAAGTCTTAGTATCATCAACCGTTAGCTGACCGTGATAAGGGGTTAGCGAGTGTAGGGTCGATTGCTCAATCTCCTAGGGATTAAACGTGGTTTACAACATGATTTGACTCAAACTAGACACAATTTACAATCATTCAATGCTCACTCTTAACTCATTATTGCACTTGAAACTTTTTCTACCTAGTTGAAGTGAATCGATTGTTGAAAAGTTGTATGATAATAGAACATGTTTGGATTTATGCTTTATTTCATTATTGCAAAGCTTGTTATGATTTTTGCCTAGTTAGATAAAAACTCAACGAGTTAATGATGTTCACTAGAGCAAATTGAAAGAACCTGGATTGATAAATTTAACGTGAGATAGTGTTTCAATTTCACCATCATCACGTTTTTGGCGCCGTTGCCGGGGAATTCTTTTAGTAAGTCTTGTGAAATTATGTGAACTTTGAAGAATTGTATGCTAGGTGTTTTAGGAAATGTTTGTGTGAATATTGTTACTAACATTTGTTTGCTAATTGTTCTAGTTTGTTTAGTTGAATTGTTTTGTTTTGTAATTGGTTTTGTTGATTTTTCCTAGGTAGTTTATGATCACTCGATCAAAGGCTACGGAGCTTGAGGCAAGGAAATTTCAAGAAAGGAGCGGAAATATTCAAATCGATTTTGATATGGCTAACCATGGAGAGGACACAGTTCGGATTGAAGAGTTGGAGAGACAGCTTGAGTTGATGAAAGCAATGTTAAATGAGAGGAATGGTCCTCGGAGACCACTTAAAAATCTTTTTCGACTTTAAGGGGAACCGATAACGGGAGATTTTTGGTTAGGAGTGAATGCCACACAATTTGAGATAAAGCCATAGTTGGTCCAACTGATTCAGAACAACCAATTTGGGGGACACGTAACCGAGGATCCAAATGTTCATATATCTCAATTCTTGGAGATTACGGATACTATAAAGATCAATCAAGTTCCCCTAGATCAAATACGGCTGCGGTTATTCTCCTTTTCCTTGAGGGATGGAGCGAGCAATTGGTTCGAAGGATTTGACAAATCGAACATTGCCACTTGGGAAGAATTGAGAGAAAAGTTTTTATTCAAGTTTTTCCCGCCAAGTATGACTTTGAAGAGGAGGGCCGATATAACATCGGTTGGGTAAAGGTACGATGAACCGCTCTATGAAGTGTGGGATCGGTTCCAGGAGCTTCTACGCAAATGCCCTAGACATGGTCTTTCTCGAAGTCAACAAATTGGCCAATTCTATGGGGGACTAAACTATGATACTAAAGTAATGATGGATGCTTTATCGGGGGGTGCGTTCCTCGATCAAGAAAAGGACGAAGCTTGGAAAATGATTGAGAAAATGGCTGAAAATAGTTTCCATTGGCCCAAAGAACGGAAAGATTATCGATCGGTAAAGTTGGTCAACGAGGCTAAGGAAAGTGAGGAGTTTAAGGAGCAAATAGCGGCAATGCAAAGAAAGCTTGATGCATTGTCTACCTCGGGGAATAGAAATGAAGAATTGATGTTGGTTCGTTATGAAGAGTCATACCCGAAATGTGTAAATTTTTTTAATCAAAGGATGGGATACAATGACCGTCCTCAATACAATCCGCTGGGTAATATGAACTACCATCCGTCTAACCGGCTTCACCCCAACTTCTCCTATGCAAACCCAAACAATGCTCTTAGTCCTCTGTTACAACTTGAAGGGGGAGGTAGTAGCCAAGGGGGATATGTAGGGGAAAATAGTAGATATGCTACTCAAGAGCCGAGGAGGAATCCAAATGAGGAAATAGATAAGTGATTTGAGAAATACGATGGCATGTTCGCAGAAATTCAACTTCAAATTTCTTCAATTGCTAAACAATTGAACAAAATTTTGAAGTGATGACTCCTAAGGTTGAAATAGTGGAAAGTGAAAAAGAGTTGAGTTTGGGTGTTGAAGAAGAGAAGGAGCTTGAAGTAGAGAAGGTGGAAGCAAAGAATGATGAGCAAACCGAGAATGTGCAATGCTTTGATTATGTGAGGAAAGGAGACGTTGAAATGCCTCTACCGGAAGAGATTGAACGAGTGCCTATGTTGGATGAACTTGTTGGAGTGGAAATATTCCCGGATGATGAGCCATATGATGTGAGGAATAATGAACAAGAAAAGAAGAGCATAGCTAGCAAGAAGGAGGATCCAGGGGGTTTTGTGATTGGATGTGCAATTGGAGATGTTAATGTCGAGAAAGCCTTGTGTGACTCCGGAGCTAGTGTGAATGTGATGTCGTGGGACTTGTACAAGTAGTTGGATATTGGAGAACTTAAACCTACAAGTCAAGTCTTACAAGTTGCGAATCATACTTTAATTTGCCCACGGGGGATAGTTGAAGATGTACATGTGGAAGTATTGACATTTACATTCCCGGGAGATTTCCTTGTTGTGGATATGAAGAACAAGGGTAGCATTCAATTGATCTTTGGAAGGCCATTCTTACTCACGGCCGATGCATTATTTGATATGAAACACGGTGAGCTCACATTCCGATGTTGTGGCAAGGAAGTTGTGTTCACTTTACCTCCGAAGAGTGTAAATAAAAATGAAGTTGAGAAAGCTGGGAAAAAGTAACGGATGAAGGATGTGCTTGATCCGGGCTTAAATATCATGGGTGAGGAAAATGAAGACAACGAAGATCTGGGGGATGAAGATGAGTTAGATCAAAGTACAGTGAAGAAGGCTCGAGTGGATATGGATCCACCTAGGAGTGCAAGAAGGAAGCTTTTCTTCCCGGAGGATTATGTGACTATAGACCGAGGTATGAGTTCGGGATCAGTACCCTTTGATCATGATAGACTGTGAGGTATGGTCGTCGAGCTATCGACGTTAAACAAGCGCTTGTTGGAAGGCAACCCAATGGTTTTAATTTTGTCAATTTTCATGTTTGAATAATAGTTAATTTTCAATTTTGGTTGAATAATGTTGTTTGTTGATGTGAAGGATTCTTGATTGTTTGTGGTTCTAAAATGTTGATTGGCAATGTGATTAAATATAGGAAATGTTTGAGGCGAAGTGACCTGGATAGTGCAGGAACGAGTTCAGAAAAATCACGACGGGGCTACCAAGTACTTGTGCCGGGAGACGTTGAAAGCCTTGAAGTTGAACGATGATGTGTGGAGTCTCCTCAGCGGCATCGGATGGAAGAAGCTGCTCAATGCTAAGTGGCTCGGATACATGGAGCTGTCGAGGAAGTTCCTTGCCTCTGTCACAGTCATGAAAGGTGCGGGGGGAATACCATTAACTATGAAGTTTAAACTCCAAGGTAAGGAACACTTCTATCAGAGGGCTAAGCTTGATGAAATTTATGGTTGTGATTCTGATTCTATATTTCTTCATGAGAATGTAAGCATGGGGGATTTTTGGGAGGAGATAACTGGTATTTCACCTGGTCGGGTTTTTAATATCAAGAATTGTCGTGCTACTTCAATTAAGAATCCTGTTATTTGTTATATACAGAAATTTGTTGGTGGTTCAATTTGTGGGAGATATGAGTTGAGTAATATGATTACGTCTGAATTATATATGTTGTATGCTTTGATGAATGGAATTAAGTTTTCCTTGGGGGCAATGCTGATGGATTCTGGAGTCGGGCTGCTAATACCAACACCCGTACTTTCAGTTGTGGGATGATCACTCCGTTGTTTGAGCATGTGGAGGTGCCCTTGTCGGGTGCATGATATGTGCGTAATTTGTACTATTTTTGGAATATGAATTGAATGATTTGATGAGGATTAGGTGCACAAATCACACACATATCTATTCTTTTCATTGATTTTCCTTCACTTGGTGTTCTAGAGTTGTTTTGAGTGTGCAGGTCATGAAAAGTGTTAGAAACTCGAGTTTTGGAGCTAAATTGCGGCCAAGGGCGAAGTAAATCCCATTTGGGACACACACATCCCGTTTGGGACTGAAAAAGGGGCAAAAAGGCGGAAATTCGAGGCCCATCCCGTTTGGGACAGGCTAATCCCGCTCGGGACCCATGCTCGGGAGGCTCCAGTGCATTTGGAACTCGGAAATCTGGAGTGAATGGAGGAGAAAAATGGGAAGGCCGAAGCCCGTCCCGCTCGGGACCTACTCGTTCCGTTCGGGACCTGTTGGGATGCATGGGCGAGAACTTTGTTCCCTACCACTCGGGATGGAACTTTGCAAAAGAGGATCCCGTTCGGGATCAAAAGTGCTGAAGCTGCGAATTTCACAACTATAAAAGGCCAAGGGATGTTACAAAGTAAGGGTTCGACTTTTGAAAACCCTAGAGAGAATAAGGCACGAGATTGAAGCGATTTTCACGTCTCAAGGCTGGGAATTGAAGGTGGAAGGAAGGATTTGAAGCTAGATTTGAAGATTCATCATTAAAATCCTAAGCTTTCTTGTTCTCCTTTCTCTTCCATGATTTACTTTGGGATATTGACGATTTTCATTGTATTCATGAGTAGCTAAACTCATTGTTGAGGATTTGGATGTGATTGGGATTGATTTGAATATTGTTTGGATTTGAGTAATTGATTTTTCAAGGGTTTGATTATTATTGTGGATTTGAATTTGTGTTCCTTTCATGATTGATCACCATGTGTTGGAAAGTATGCCTCAATAAACTAACTTGATAGGTTTGATGATTAGAGGGGATTGCAATAATAATTAGGTGTTGTTTCATTTAGAAGATAGGTGAATTGGCATCTAGGTTATTAAATTCTGGAGCTTTTGGGAGTTAATCGAGATTAACATACCTAGACTTAGGGTGAGATTGAGATTAATCTACGGTTGTTGCACCGGTACTAAGGGTAATAGCTAGAGTTATGTGGATTGACCCAAATCATCTTATTGAAATTGTTTCGTAAAGTTAGCAAATCCAAGCATATTCATAATCTACCCCAATCCATCCTATGTTCCTCAACTATTCTCTCTCTGGTAATCTTAAGAAAGTGATTGGTATTTTATTTAATTGTTACATTAATCTTTTGAATTTTAAGTAGTTTAAAATTGATCTTTCAAAATCATTTTATCGCGTCTAGATATTAAGTTCAAAAATCAATCCCTTTTACTTAAACAACGGGCGAATTGAGCCTTCGTGTTCGATAATTTTTACTTGATAAAAATACTGCATCAAGTTTTAGCGCCGTTGCTGGGGACTTAAGGTGTAGGTCGTTGTTTGATATTAGGGAATTTACGAGCTTGGTAGTCTAGATTTATTATATAGTTACTTAATTCTAGTTCTTGTTGGTGCAGGTGGTGCATGATTACAAGGGCTAAGGCAAAGAAAATACTAGAACAGGCAGCACAGGTAGTAGTGAAAGAAGACATGGCTGAGGAAGATCAAAGGAATGATACAGAGCTGATCGAAAATTTGCAAATGCAGCTGGAAGAAGTCCGAGCCCAAGTTAATAATAACGCGGGGGAACGGGAGCGTAGAGAAGAGAGGAGAAATCCTCTTACAAATCTGTTCCGACCTTCGAGGCGAGAATCTACTAATGGATTCAATCTGCGGACTGACGCTACTCATTTCGTGATCACACCACAGCAGATGGTACAGAAGAATCAATTCGGAGGGAAACCTAATGAAGATCCGAACAGTCATATCATGCAGTTCCTGGAGGTGGCAGACATGATAAAGATTAACCAAGTTCCCCAGGAGCAAATCAGGATGTACCTATTTTCCTTCTCCTTGAAGGACGAAGCTAAGTCGTGGTTGATTGGATTGAAAAAGAATGAGATAAGAACAGGGGCAGTTTCCCAGTGATACCGAAGCCAACCCGAAGAAGAATTGCAGTGCTATAACCACAAGAAGTGGTAGGTCATATGATGAGCCCAGTAACCCCACAGCGGGTAAAGACAAACAAGGGCACTAGGATAAAATTTCAGAAGAGGAGGAGATTGAAACGGAAGTGACCCCCCAGCTAGTCAAAACACAAAAGGGGAGCACATATGAGGAAATTTCCAAGGGAAGCAACATACCCTTTCCTCAAAGACTTGCGAAGAATAAGTTGAGCAAGCAATTAGCAAGGTTTTTAGACCATTTGAGAAAGGTGCAGATTAACTTGCCACTGCTGGAGGTTTTGCAAGATATTCCTGGTTATGCCAAGTTTCTGAAGGAATCGGTGACACAAAGAAGGAGATTTGGAGAGTTCGAGACGGTGAACTTGTTTGAAGAGTGCAGTGCAGTGATCCAGAAAAATATGCCTATCAAGAGGCAAGATCCGGGGAGTTTCACCATCTCCTGTGTCATTGGTGGGTTGGAGTTTGGCCATGCACTGTGTGATTCGGGTGCAAGCATTAATCTGATGCCGCTGTCTATCTTCAATAGAATGCAAATTGGGGAGATCAAACCTACCACCATTACTCTCCAAATGGCAGATCGCTCTCTATCACAGCCGAAGGGAATTGTAGAAGATGTTCTGGTCCGAGTCAAGGACTTTATATTCCCAGCGGACTTTGTAATTCTGGATATGGAGGAAGACAAGAATGTGCCGTTAATTCTAGGGAGACCATTCCTGCGCACTGGAGGAGCCTTGATTGATGTGAGGGAAGGAGAGCTGACTCTCCGTTTCAATGACCAGAAGATTACATTCTCCATCTCAGATGCGATGAAGAAGCACGAGGACAGGTATGATGAGTGCAACAACATTGAGGAAATATCTTTCCCTTTGTCTTTTGATCATGAGAAGAAAGATGCTCTGGAAGAGGTTATTCATTACTCTCTGCACTCTAACCATGATTTTGATGAGCTTTATGAGATTTGTGATGAGTTTCTAGAGATGGTGAAAGCGTTGGAAGATGCACCAGAGGTCAAACCAAAGCAGGATGTGAAGTTTCTTGAATTGAGGACTAAGGAGGAGGATTTTGTTTTAATGTGTGATGCTAGTGATTCTGCTGTGGGGGTAGCTCTGGGACAGATTAGGGATAAAATTTTTAGAGTTATTGCCTATGCTAGCAATAGGGGTGGCAATTGCTGACCCGACACGAACCCGACACGATAATAATGACACGAACCCGACCCAACACGAACCCGACCCGAAACACGATAATAATCAAACACACACAAATTGCTAGCACTACACGTAGAACTAAAAATCTTGTATCCGACACGATAACCCGACACGAACCCGACACGAAAATCATGACACGAACCCGACACGAACACGATAAGGTCCGACACGAACCCGACACGAATGATACGAATTGCCACCCCTAGCTAGCAAAACACTAAATCCTGCTCAATTGAATTACACTGTGACTGAGAAAGAGTTACTTGCTGTTGTTTATGCTTATGATAAGTTTCGTGCTTATTTAATAGGAGCAAAATATGTAGTTTACACTGATCATGCAACAATTAGATACTTGTTTGCTAAACTGATTCGAAACCTAGGTTGCTTAGATGGATTTTGCTTTTACAAGAATTTGACATGGAAATTAGGGATAAGAAAGGTTGTGAAAATGTAATTGCAGATCATCTTTCTAGGTTAGAGAATCCAGTTGAGGGTGACAATCATGATACATGTGGATAGAGCTTTAACAAGCGGAACTATGCCGAAAATTTTTGTTTTCTACCTGGTACACTGTCGAAAGTGGGGTACACACACTCTTACATTTAACTCTCACACTTAGCATGAATTGAATGATTAATTCTGAATTTGAGTACTTGCAAGTGAGGTGTGATTGATTGTGATAACTTAGACTTGAGATTGAATTTGTGACGAGGCATGAACATGATTTGAATCGTTTGAGCTCATGATAGGGCTGAATAACTTGAAATTGATGCATGCTTTTGGTTGAACAAATTTGGCATTTGATGTCATGTTATATTAATGCTTAGAACTCAACAATTTTAAACTTGTGAGGTTTGAGCCTAATGAGTCCATTTTATCTCATTTTTGATTTGTTGTGAGAGGCGAGCACAAGCGGAATGAGTAGAGTCTGTCAATGCCACGTAGTTTAACATGTTACATTGAACTAGAAAATGATCTTAGGCCATTCTTTCTTAGTACCCACCTTTGATATTATTTGATTATAAGGTGGAAACATAATTGCCCTAACCATTGTTTCGGAGCCACTTTGAGCCTTGAATTCTTTCATGTGTGTTTAGGAACAAGTTGTGGGTTGGGATGAGTTGAGATGAGAAGAAGTGAGTGCTAGGGTTGAATTCTCGGTGTGAGTGAAATGATGATTGAAAAAAAAGAAGGAAAATAAATATATATATATATATATATATATATATATTGTGTGGAAAAGAGAAAAAGAAAAGTGAAAAGAAAAAGAAAGAAAAGAAAATGATTGGAAGAAGGTTGGATGCATATTCAGAAAAAAAGAAAAAAAAAAAAAGAGGAGAGAGTGAGAACTTATCAGATTGTAGAAGAGAAGTATGCACGTATGTGTTGAAGGGTTAATTGGTTGAATGTTGAGAAAGGGGTTGGGATGAATGAGTCACTTTTGCCTAAAATACCCTACCTGTTAGTAAGCCACGTTACAACCTGATAAAAGTCCTATTTGATTCTAGAACGATGTTTCAATGTGAACAAATGTGGCAGAGATGAACGATATGAATGAAACTTGTGTACTTGTGCTTGAGTGAAAGAACGGAAAATTTTTACCTTATACAGCTGAGTGTGAGTGTTACACCTTATATGATCACATGCCGGTAAGGTTGAGTTCTTTGCATTAATCTAAACATGGTAGATAATGAAAACTTTGTGAGATTGAAATGTGCGTTGATAGATAGTAGTGAGCCGTGAAGCATTGCACTAAGCGAAAGAAAATCTAGTTTTTGTTTTTGATTGAGGACAATCAAAGGTTTAAGTTTGGGGGGTTTGATATGTGCGTAATTTGTACTGTTTTTGGAATATGAATTGAATGATTTGATGAGGATTAGGTGCACAAATCACACACATATCTATTCTTTTCATTGATTTTCCTTCACTTGGTGTTCTAGAGTTGTTTTGAGTGTGCAGGTCACGAAAAGTGTTAGAAACTCGAGTTTTGGAGCTAAATTGAGGCCAAGGGCGAAGTAAATCCCGTACGGGACACACACATCCCGTTTGGGACTAAAAAGGGGCAAAAAGGCGGAAATTGGAGGCCCATCCCATTCGGGACAGGCTGATCCCGCTCGGGACCCATGCTCGGGAGGCTCCAGTGCATTCGGAACTCGGAATCTGGCTTGAATGGAGGAGAAAAATGGGAAGGCCGAAACTCGTCCCGCTCGGGAACCACTCGTTCCGTTCGGGACCTGTCGGGATGCATGGGCGAGAATTTAGTTCCATTCCGCTCGGGATGGAACTTTGCAAAAGAGGATCCCGTTCGGGATCAAAAGTGCTGAAGCTGCGAATTTCTCAACTATAAAAGGCCAAGGGATGTTACAAAGTAAGGGTTCGACTTTTGAAAACCCTAGAGAGAATAAGGCACGAGATTGAAGCGATTTTCACGTCTCAAGGCTGGGAATTGAAGGTGGAAGGAAGGATTTGAAGCTAGATTTGAAGATTCATCATTAAAATTCTAAGCTTTCTTGTTCTCCTTTCTCTTCCATGATTTACTTTGAGATATTGACGATTTTCATTGTATTCATGAGTAGCTAAACTCATTGTTGAGGATTTGGATGTGATTGGGATTGATTTGAATATTGTTTGGATTTGAGTAATTGAATTTTCAAGGGTTTGATTATTATTGTGGATTTGAATTTGTGTTCCTTTCATGATTGATCACCATGTGTTGGAAAGTATGCCTCAATGAACTAACTTGATAGGTTTGATGATTAGAGGGGATTGCAATAATAATTAGGTGTTGTTTCATTTAGAAGATAGGTGAATTGGCATCTAGGTTATTAAATTCTTGTGCTTTTGGGAGTTAATCGAGATTAACATACCTAGACTTAGGGTGAGATTGAGATTAATCTACGGTTGTTGCACCGGTACTAAGGGTAATAGCTAGAGTTATGTGAATTGACCCAAATCATCTTATTGAAATTGTTTCGTAAAGTTAGCAAATCCAAGCATATTAATAATCTACCCCAATCCATCCTATGTTCCTCAACTATTCTCTCTCTGGTAATCTTAAGAAAGTGATTGGCATTTTATTTAATTGTTACATTAATCTTTAGAATTTTAAGTAGTTTAAAATTGATCTTTCAAAATCATTTATCGCGTCTAGATATTAAGTTCAAAAATCAATCCCTTTTACTTAAACAACGGGCGAATTGAGTCTTCGTATTCGATAATTTTTACTTGATAAAAATACTGCATCAGTGCAACCGCTCCTGCTGTATTTTTGGATACAAACTCTTTATTAGCAGGACGGTGTTTGGTTCCTGGGCAGAGAGGTGCTATTTTCTACAAATTCGGAAAGTATGCTTTGAGAATGCCTAACGAAGGATATACTATGGTGTTGGATTTGAATGATCGATCCAATTGGTTAATGGATTCAGAGGAATATAAGGATGTGGTCGGTGTGTTGACCACTGATGGGTATTTCTGTATCTTTGGTCATTTATCGGCAGAGGAGCAAGTTGATCTTGAGGACGTTGGCCCGAGTACCCGTGCACCTGTGCGGCCCCAGCAGGCCCCAGTCCAGGATTGGCAGCAGCAGATGATGGCGATGATGCAAAGGACTGCCAAAATTGTTGATTCTTTGTCTTTATCTTTGCAGGGCTTGGATGTGAGGATGACTGCGATGCATGCTGATCAGTCTTCTATCGTTGCTAGATTTGATAGAGTTGATCAGCGGATGGATGAGATACAGGAGGATGTTCAGGAGTTGTAGCACCGTGTCTGTATTCCGTATCAATCCCGCAGAGCCCATCAGCAACAGCAGGATCGGATGGAGTAATACCTCATCGCTTACCTTTTTACAAACTTAGTCTCACTTGACTAAGTTTGGGGGGAAGTGTCGGTAGTTGGTGATGTAATCTTCTCCATCTCTATCTCTATCTTTATATTAGATTAGTTTAGTTTGAATTGAGTTGAATGATTTGACTTTTGATTTGATTGTATAATGGTATTGATCTATCTTTACTGTGGTTTTGAATGATGATTTGGATTGGATGTTGTTTGGATGTTTTAATTTTAGTTGAATGGTTTATTTGATGGATTGTTAGCGAGCTTGCATGAGATTTAATTCTTTCTATTTGGGTTGGTTTGTGGATATGTTACATGGTTTGGTATGAATGGTGGAGCTAGTGGATATTGTTTTATTCTTTGTGATGATTGGTTTGTGGAAAGCCGGTGGAAATGAGAATTTAATTGGCTAGTTTGTGCTCAATAGTTTGGTGGTGTTTGTGTTGATTTGTAGTAGGTACAAATAAGGCATGGAGAGCAGTTTGATCGTGTGTGCCGATGGGTAACGCTTTCTATCGTTCCTTCTACCAATTAGATTCATTACAAATGTCTTATGTCATGTAGATTGTTGTTAGGATGTTGATTGCTTGTTTGTATATGTGTGAGGAACCCAAACAAGAACCTGAGGTTTGAATCATGATTTACTTAGTGAGCTTGATATTTACTTTGACCAATGATAGAGCGTAATCTAGTTGTCAAGGCATGCTTTAGTTGAACTTTTGAATTGCCGAGTTTTGTGTGTGGTTAATGCATAGGACTTGACAAAAAGCTGTGAGATTTGAGCCATGACATTGTCATATCTTTATCGGTTGTTAGTGGCAAGATTGAGAGCACAAGATCTAGAACTTGCATTTATTCTCTATCTATTTGACATGAGTTTGGTAACTCAAAAATGATATTAGGCCATCGATTCTTAGTCCTACCTTTCACTCCGGGAGTATAAGGTGGTTGTTGTCATAATTTTGCCTTTCTTATCTTTCACCCCCGTGATTGTGCTTTCATGGAGGATTTCCTTTGAAATTATTAGGACAAATTTTGGGGGGAAAGAGTGTATGAGGGTGAATACGGTGATGAGAGTTGGGTTGGGAATTATTTGGTATCTTTGTATTGCAAGTATTCAGGCATGGAAGCTATGAAATAAAGGATTGATGTGAATCCTAAAAAATTGAAGCACCAACAAAAATTTTGGGTGCTTGAGAAAAAGAGAAAAAATAAAAAAGAGAAAGAGAAAAGAAAGAAAGGCACCATGAAATGAATGAATGATGGTGTTGGAAAAATATGAAAAAGAAAGAAAAAAAAAGAAAAGGAAGAAAGAAATGTTGTGAATGAAAAAGCCTCGGGTTTGAAGTGGATTGAAGAGAATAAGTTTGGGGGTTTTGGGAAATTGATAAGTTTAGTCACTTTGGCTCAAACTACCTACCTTCTAGTAAGCCACGTTATAACAAAAAACAAAGGCCTTTTTTATTTTAGGAGCTAACTCGTTGTAGTATAGTGGTGAGAATAGTTTCAAGCCTTTGGAAATTGTGCTCGATATCTTGTGAATGAGTGATGCTCATTGTCCCTAAACACGTAAGGGAGTGCTTTTATTTCTTTATCCAAAAATTGAAGAGTTGTTCAAGTCATTTGCATGAACTGTGTCACAAAGTTAGGTGATAATCTGGATTGATTAGGGCATGCTAACATAATTAAGATCAGCTATGAGGTTGTTTCATGAGGTTTATGGATTGCTTTACTTTGTTTTGATTGAGGACAATCAAAGGTTCAAGTTTGGGGGATTATGATATGTGTGTAAAATGACCTAATTTTCGATGTGTGAGCGTGCAGGTTTGTGGCCATTTTACCCTCATATCATATGTTTTTCTTGTTCTTTTGTTTTGTTTTCGTGTTTTTGTGTTTTGAATGTTGTAGGACGTGTTTTGAGCATAAACTAGCATTTTTAGTGGAGTTTTGGAGGCAAATCGCACGAGTTTGGAGTTTGGAGGCGTCGACCGGCCGAGCTGAGCAGGACCGGCCAAGCTAAGCTAGACAGAGAGCTCGACCAGTTGAGCGGAGCAGGACCGGCTGATCCAAACTGGACAGAGGCTCTGATTGGCCGAGCTGAACCTGCTCGACCGAGCCCTGCCAACAGAGAGCAGGCTCGGTCGAGCCATTTCTGATCGGGCGAGCCAGATCGATTTTTCCAGCAGTTTGGCGGTTTCCAGCATCGACCGGGCGAGGCATACTTCGACCGGGCGATCCGAGGCTCTGTTAGCTCGTTTACAAAAGGGGGATCTTCGAATTTTAAAAGAATTTTTGGTCAGATTTCAAATAACCGTCACGAGAATTCTCTCCCAATCCATCTTCCAAACACTCCCCATCCACATCCAAGGTGATCTAGGCCACATTCCTCTAAATTTGGTGAAGATCAAGGAAGATCAAGAGGTAGATTGAGTACAAGGAAGACAATTGAGGATGATCATCATTTGACCTATCAATTTGTAATGGATTCTATCATTTTCTCTATTGTATTGTACACAATTGAAGGTATGAGGAACTAAACTCCATTGTGAGTATGGATTGGATGGATATTGTGTTGAATTGAGATTGAATTTTTATTGTTTACTTTCCTTTGAGAGCTTGAATTGCACTAGAACTTGTTCCTTACCTCTTAGGTGTAGGTAATAGCCAACTTAGGAGGTAGTTGACGTGAACGCTGCAGCCCACACACGGGCGGAATCGTCGTGAATGGTGTAGATTCATACGATTTTTGTTCCAATCCCTGTGCGGTGCTAGGTCGTAGGCGATAATTGACGTTCTATTTGGAGTGGTCTAGGGCTTAATAACCTAGCTGTTTGCAAGTCTTAGTATCATCAACCATTAGCTCACCGTGACATGGGGTTAGCGAGTGTAGGGTCGATTGCTCAATCTCCTAGGGATTAAATGTGGTTTACAACATGATTTCACTCAAACTAGACACAATTGACATTCATTTAATGCTCACTCTTATCTCATTGTTGCACTTGAAACTTTTTCTACCTGGTTGAAGTGAATCGATTGTTCAAAAGTTGTATGATAATAGAACATGTTTGGATTTATGCTTTATTTCATTATTGCAAAGCTTGTTATGATTTTTGCCTAGTTAGATAAAAACTCAACTACTTGTGTTTGTCTAGCTATAAATTCCTTCAAACGAGTAAATGATGTTCACTAGAGCGAATTGAAAGAACCTGGATTGATAAATTTAACGTGAGATAGTGTTGCAATTTCATCGTCATCAATTTCCACGAACACTCGGCGGATAAGTATATTGGTTATGTTTCCTCTATCGACCAAGATGCATTTCACCATACAATTGGCAATCGAAATCATGATGATAAGTGCATTTTAGTGAAGGAATGCAATCCCGTCACCTCACCATCATTCTTCGACAATGTTGCTCGGTAGATGACCATGCCAACCTATAGAGTATGGAACCACCCATGATGGTGTTCAACATTCAATCGATCCTTGGTTGAACGATAGGTTGTCAATTTTCTCTACTGGCAGGTTCGAGCAATTTTCTCCCATTATCCTTTTAGGATTCATCCTCCAAATATTTCCCCCATCTTATGATAGCAGACGTCAAATGGCCCATCGGCAGGAGGCAAACCACTTCTTCGTTCAATGCCCGATTCTTCAGTTAGATGACCATGATCGTTGTGGAATTTACAGAACAACTTCCTATTCTGAAATGCAGGGTCCCTTATCAACTTCTTGTTCATAATTTGGCAATCTCATCGATAGCAAAGACATGATACACGTGCAGCAGGTAAGTCGGTCCATCAATGTTTTGCTTAGAGGAGCCTCTCTGGACCTCTAATCGCTCCTACTATCCCTCTATAAGTGGTCGATGTTTGATGCATTCACTGGGTTCCCTTTTCTCCGCCCTCTCTATCATTCTCACAGGCATCTCCATTTTTGTGGTGGCCAACGCCTTTTCTACCCTTAGCTCCTTATCGGCCCTTGTTTGCACTTCAACTGTAACACCCCGCATTTTCCGCTCTACCTTTGCGCTAAATAATTATTTAACAGCGCGAGACGACGAATAAAGTTTTGAATAAATTAATCGGTCGCCTATAGCTAATTTTGGCCATCTATTAATTATATAGGCTAAATAAATTATTTTAAGCGCAAAAATATAATCATGAAGAGAGTTGGGTTAGTAGACCCATTTAAGTCATAAAGTGGGTACTACTTTATCCTATTTTTGGTTTGTTTTGCAAATGTTTTCCAAAAATGAAAATAATGTATTTTTTATTTTTTAAATGGATGAATAATTGTTAGAATAATTTGGTGCTTTTAATTCCAATGTTATGAGCATTGAGGATGGACAAGGAGGAGGGCACGATCACCCTCTTGTCGGGATTATACCAATGCCACGAGAATTGATGATAGATAAGGAGGAGGGAGGAGTTGTAACCCTCTTGTGATTGAATTAAGGAAGGATAAGGAGGAGGGAGGATGAACAGGCTGCATATGCGGGCTTCCTCACTTGTGCTACAAAAAGAACCTATATGCATATTTTGTTAGTATAAGGTCATAAACTCGTTAGGATCTGTCGACTCTTCGTAAGGACCGAGGACTAGTGCGACGTACTTTGCAGACTCCAAATTTGTGAAATCGTTCTTACGAAGGGTGAATCATAGAAATTGGATGGGTCGATCTGTATTTGAATGGGCGAAACTCCTAGGAGTGTTTTGTAAGCTTTCTATAGAAATGAAAGTTGCCTCTTAAACATCTCAAGGTTGGATCTATTTCATGCCTTCTTTTCTTCGCATTCCATTATCTCTATTATCTATTTTTAATGAGGATAAATGCTGATACATAATGTTTAGCCATGAGCTAGTTGGATATGATACTATGAGTATGTTGGTGAACTGTGACATATACTGAGATGTTTTGTTGCGGAAGATGGGTCAAATGAAACCCGATTGGTCTGAGATTTATTTTAGTTACAACAAAATTTTTGAACTTGCACCCCTGTTTCAGCTTGTAACTAAAAACTTCCAGGAAATGCAATCTCCCCAGCTCATATATTCCAAACAAAAAATGATTTCTACAAACCGTCATTTGGAGCATATTCATATAAAAATTTAGTTTCTGCATGTAAAATTTCATGTCTCAATTCTCTGTAGATTTCAATCGGTATTGTTTTGAATATATCTTTTTCTAGAATGAATAAATAAAAGTCTTTTATGTTCATGTTCGTTCATATAGTAGTTCTAAATTGCATCCAATTTTTTCTTAAATTTAAGTAACATGTTTTCAAAGCTAATTAATGTATTCAAAAAACTTTTACATAATTATTTATTCAATTATTTGCATTTAGTAATAGGACTTTATCATGGTAGAGAGAGTCTCATTGCATACACCCTTCACACAAATATGGATGCCACAAAAATGTTGTGAGTCCATGAGCATGTAAATGATCAAGGAAGTCTAGAAGAACTCATATGAAAATTTATGCTTGATTGTTAAGCATGTTGATTAAATTGAAAGAGCATGATGTATTCAAGCTTACAAGTCAAATGAATACTAATAAGCGTAACTATCAGTTGAGCCTAAGTATGAGGTAATTACTTGAAACGTGTTAAGTTAATTAGATGATTCAACACATATAAAAAGCATGCATGAAATTGATTAAGCACTCCTAGTAATATAAGTCTCATGATCTAGGTGATGGTGATTTTGGAAAAGAAGCATCCACTAGCGGTACAGAGTGATCAACTATTGCATAAGTCATAAAGTGGACACTACTTTATCCTATTTTTGGTTTGTTTTGCAAATGTTTTCCAAAAATGAAAATAACTGATGTTTTTGTTTTTAAATGGATGAATCACTGCTAGAATAATTTGGTGCTTTTTATTCCAATGTTATGAGCATTGAGGATGGACAAGGAGGAGGGCACTATCACCCTCTTGTCGAGATTTTACCAATACCACGAGCATTAATGATGGATAAGGAGGAGGGAGGAGTTGTAACCCTCTTGTGATTGATTTAAGGAAGGATAAGGAGGAGGGAGGACGAACAGGCTACATATGCAGGCTTCCTCACTTGTGCTACAAAAGGAGGTTGTAAGCATCTTGTGTTTGTATAAGGTCATAATGTCGTCAGGATCTTTCGACCCATCTTAAGGACCGAGGATTGGTGCGACGCACTTTGCAGCCTCCAAACTTGTGAAATCGTTCTTACGAATGTTGAATCATAGAAATTAGATGGGTCGATATGTATTGGAATGGGCGAAACTCCTCGGAGAGTTGTGTAAGCTTTCTTCAAAAATGAAAGTTGCCTCTTCAACATGTCAAGGTTGGAGCTAATTCATGCCTTCTTTTCTTCGCATTCCATTATCTCTATTATCTATATTTAATGGACTTTTGTGTGATTATTTTGTCGACTTGAAGTTAGTTGACTAGCATTCTTTTCTCCCTTTATTCTCATCTCCTTCATGTATCTCCTATTCCTTCTCGATGTCCTCCTCATCGGCTCCTTCATTTTTATTTTCATCCTCATTCTTGGACTCTTCATTTTTGTCAACCTCCTCGTTACCTTCCCCGTCATTCTCATTTTCACCCTCCTCATCCTTCTCTTCTTCTTCTTCTCTTATTTTTGACAGCCCCTTCGAAGTTTTTAGGTTTTACCTTGTTGCTCTAATACGATCCTCATTGGAAGGTTAAGATCACAACCTAGGAACTCGACTACAATGACTCAAACGCAATACGGAAACAAACTAATAACTTGATACGATGGGGGAAAGATCCAACACCTTTGAAGTCGACCCTTAGAGAACCGTATGCAAGGACGAAAACGAAACCTTACGACCCAACAAGAAACTCGCCTCAACAACAAAAGATATAGTGAAGACACCACAAATGGATGTGAAAGTGTGGTTGACAAGTCAATATTGAATTTTAGGGTACTCCACAAAACTTCAAGAGCTTACATAATTGGAGAAATAAACTCACAAATAATATTAAATTGAAAACTGAATTAAAATGAAAATATGAAGTACTATTTATAAGGAGAAAATCAAATCTATAAACCTAATCTATCTAGGAAAATAAATCTAAAAACCAAATCAAATCTATCAAGATACACAACAAGTATATCTTGATATCTTTGTAATAAAAAGAAATCTAAAAATCTAGAAGGATATAAATAAAAATTCAAATTTAATTTTAAAAAAAACTATATCAAAACTCAAAATTATTTCTCCAATTAATCATCCACCGAGATCTCCATCATGCCCCTTATCAATGAATCCTTCGTGTTTCGTATGGATATGATTTACTGATGAAGCTCTTTGATATCCTTTTACTTGATGACTGACTCATTTGCATGGTTTGCAGTAATCTGTTGTATATATTGTTTCATTTACATGAACAATAGCTTGATGGAGTTAGAACCCTGAACCATCACATTTCCAGTGCTCTCCAACAGTAATCCCTTAAGTTCCCACAAATGGTGTCAATTATTAATGTTAAATTTTGGTGATTAAAAACTTAAGGGAGAGATGGAACTTACAAGAGAAAGAAATATTGTTTCAAAGTGATAGAAGTTGTTGTTATGTTTTATTCATCCAATATTAACTTTTTTATACAAGTGTATTTAGCCTAGCTAGGGGGTCATATTTATCATGATTTAGGGTCAAAATAGTCCCTATACTATGAAGTGATGCTCAACCTATTTGGGTCGCCCTAGAAGTGTAGGGTCCCTTCTTTGTTGTCGTGGGTCGATCATTTGGTCGACTAGACTGCGTGGGTTATGGCCCCATTATCAAGACCTTTTGGTTGGGCTCGAGGTCGAACCTTGCAAGTTGTGAACTTGTACAGTACGGTGAATATCGGGAGTTTTTGATAGATTTTGATTTTAACCCAGATGATGGGTTTTTCTCAGCTACTCTCCATGGTTCGATTTTGACAATCAATAGGTCGCAGATGATAATTTGTAATGTGCAATTAACGTTTGTAACCTTCTTTCTATTGATCTTATTGATGGATTTATATACTGAAAGCATTATGATTGGTATATTATGTACAAGGTCGATTGGTTAATATACTGGGAATCATAAATGTTGTATGTTCATCTCCTGTCTGAATTAACAAACGTGTGTCGCAAACGCAATTATACGGTGTGTAGAAGATCACGGAAGATCGTATGGATCGTTTGACCTAGCGAGATATAAATAGTTATCACAGCTGAGACAGTTCCAGGATAAACTGTCGGTGTAGGCTGCAGCATACGCAGTAATAATCATCTTATCTTGGATGGCTTGGTATGCTGGTGTGGGGCACACATTGATAAAGATCTAAGTCGAGATCGATTCTTTTATCTGACATTAAAAGAATCTAGATCTCTATGGCTTGACGAGACCCTAAGCCTAAATGAAGGTACAGAAGTATATGCAGATCGTGTATTACTTTGAGTTGCAGTGAAAGGCTCTAGTTGAGCTTGTATATCTGTATCTTGGGTAATGGCAGTTTGTATATGACTGTCTAGTACTGGAACTAGGTAACCACATCCAGTATAGGATGGTGACATTCCCTGAACAGCTCAAAAGGTTCGTTATGCTAAGTCTTGCAGGTTGATTAAATTCAAGCATAAGTGAAAAGGTTTGAGTGGATTGATTCAGGAATATAAGATGTTAATTAATTAAATATCTTGTCAGAGCTTAAATTAATTAACGAATGTCTGTAACCTTAAATGTGGGGATATACCGAGCCCATGCAACCCGTACCTCAAAACGTGGTAGCAAATAGGTAGGACAATATTGATTCTCTGGTGGAATGAATCAATATTAATTAATTAATTATATTCTGGGTTGAATATGGGAATTAATTAATTGATAGGCCTTATTTGCTATTTGCATTTTGGTCCCTGGTCTGGCCCATGAAACTCAAGCCCAATAGGAGTCGAGTAATTTCCTATAAATAGGCCTCAGTTCCTCAGATCTCATCAACCACAGGATCATAAGTTGCACACAGCAAACCAGTTTTGGGAGCTGTGGTGATCGACTAAAATCTGAGAACGAGGAGGAAATTCTGCTTCTCAACCGGGCAAAGGATCTGATAGAGAATCTTCACCAGATTTTCAGATCGAGTCGGGATACAGATCAGAAGATCAAATCATGAGGATTATTCTTCTTCTCTCTCTCCTTGTTTTTCGAAAATAATTATTTTATTTTCATAGATTTATTTCCTCAATCTGTTAGGAAATCAAATCTTTGTGTGTGGGAAAGATCAAAGGGCATCTCCACGCACGCGTTCTTCAGAGTTCATCGATCCAGGTATTCCGCATAAACCTTCTTATGCATAATAATATAGGAGCATGCTAGGATTGTTCATAGGCATAGCAAATTATTTTTGATATATCCAATTAACGATACTTGGCAAACGGACTTCGTGATTCAGTTCACGAATCCCTTCATTTATTAGGAATTTACAGACATGGTGGATGACTCGGGATGGTTTGAAAACTATCAGTTGAGTGATGAGCGATCTCCGACCTTCTGACACTTTAGCAGCTTTGCATCAAATCAAGGACTTTTCGTCAAAACGACTCTCAATCGGCTCGAAGAATCTTAACAGATTTGCTTTGTCTTTACTAAGTTTGAAATCATAGTTGTATTATATCTTGTTAGTCTTTTGTCATAATTTGATTGACTCATTCTTTTTGTCTCCTACGACAATGACTTTATACCTTTGACTCAGTCTTCCATTGATCAGTTAAGTCTTCAACTTAGCAAATATTTCAGCGAACGACTAAGAATCAGTTGTGTAAATGTTCGACTAGTGTCCTCTTTGACTTGAAAGAGCTGATTCCTAATTCTATTACAACTTTATGAAAATATATAAGGGTTTCAAGTTCAGAATCATTCTAATAACAAGTTCTATCCATTCAGTCCTATATATTAAGCTGATGAGTAACATGGTTTGAATCATGAAAATAATATCTCCTAAGGATAAGTGAAACTTAGTACACAATTCTTCCATAACTTGCCAAAATTATATTTGAACTTCCATGTTCAACTGTTGTTGAGTTTGCTTTTACTTGGAACAAAAGAATTGTGAATCCTTTTAAAAATAGTACTTATTGTTTTTTAAAATAGACTAGTAAAAATTGAAAAATAACAAAAAAACTTGAATCATATTCTTATTTAGTCCTTATTTGGGTTCGATTACCATTTTATCAAACTTTAATTTTTTTTAATTCAGTGTTTTTATCACCAACAAATAAATTGAATAAATGAATACCTATCTGTTGAAGTAGTCGCAATATCTAGCTCGAAAAGTAGTTCGCTAGTGGGTGTATGAGACTGGGGATCAACATAACTGAAGTTTGACAAGTCTGGATTGATTGCAGGTCGATGGAAGGAGTTTGAAAGAAGTGTGTAGAGCCGTGTAGGTTGAGGAACTCGATGAGAAGTTCGAATTGGCTGGATATGTAAAGGATATGGTGCATATCTTGTTTCCTTGTTGGACTAGATTTATCCTTTTTCGAGTATTACATTTGGATAGGAATAAATCTATTAGAGAGAGATTTAGATTTAGATATATCTTACCATATCTAGATATTATATTCCTTATGTATTTAGGAATATCTCCCTATAAATACCCCTGCTCCCAACCAATTGTAATTTGTCATACTTTGTAATTTATTCAACAAAATAAAATCATCACCGAGGAGGCTTGAAGAGTGGCATAGAGCATAGCTTGAACCACTATAATTCTTTGTGTAGTTTTATTTTCTGTTTGTTGTTTGTGTGTGCAATCGCTTCAATTCACAACAAATTGGTGCGGTGAATGTGGATAGAGAAGGTTTGCGATGTGTTCGGTCAAGTTCGAGGTGGAGTGCATCATGGGATTAAACTATTTTAGTTTGTGAATGTTGAAGATGCAAGTGTTGTCGGTGCAACAAGGCTTGGACGGTGCCTTAAAGGGAGACGATTGGTTACCCAACAGGATGACGGAGCATCAGAAGAAAGATACAGTGGCGAAGGCGCACAATGCGTTGATACTAAGTCTCGAAGACACAGTGTAGAGGAAGGGGTCGAAGGAGAACACAGCAGCAAAAGAATGGACCAAACTTGAATCCTTATATATGAAGATGTCACTGGCGAATCGGTTCTATCTTACATAGTCATTGTATTTGTTTAAGATGCAAGAGGGAACACTGATCAACGATCAGCTCGATGAGTTCAATAAGTTGATCCTCGATCTCGCAAATATCAATGTGGCTATAGGTGATGAGGATCAGATGTTGATGTTGTTGAGTGCGCTGCCAAAGAGTTATTTGAATTTCAAGGAAGCCTTAATGTTTGGAAGAGAGTCATTGGCCATCGATGAGGTTTAGTCTACTCCAAGTTCAAAGGACTTCAATGAGAAGAACGAGGAGCTAGAGAACTCTCATGGAGAAGGCCTGGTGGCGACAGTGGCTTGAGGAAGACTGGAGATAAGGAACTCCAACAGGGGAAGTTCGAGGTCTAGGTCGAGGCCAAAGCTAAAGGCGAAGTGGAAGGTCAAGTGCTTTCTCTGCCTAAAGGAGGGACACATCAAAAGGATTGTCCAAAGAGGTAGACAAAGTTGGAGCAGAAGCAACATGTGGATGTAGCATTTGCTGAACAGGAATATGACTCTGGAGAGGCATTGCTCTGTGAGGGAATAGATATTGGATTCCAGTTGTACATTCCATATGACACCTAATAAGTCATGGCTCGAAGCGTTCAAGGAGCACGAGAACTTGGGTGTTCTTCTGGGTAATAATAAACCATGCAAGGTGTTTGGAATGGCATCGGTGACGATTAAGATGCGCGATAATACATAGAGGGTACTTCTAGGTGTAAGGTAAGTTCCGAAGTTTAAGAGAAATTAGATCTCTTTGGGGATGCTCGACGAACTCTGTTACACGATCAAGATGGAAGCTGGGACTTTGAAGTTTTGAAAATGATCCCTGGTCTTGATGAAAGGGGCTCGAAGAAGAGAAATATAAACTCTCATGGGGAGCACGGTGATCGGGGTGGCTTCGATAGTGACGGTTGACAAGTCTGTATTATGGCACTGTGAGAGGGGGCTACAGGATTAATTGAAGTAAGATCTGTTGCTTGGGGATAATATCAGAGAGTTGGATTTCTGTGAGAATTGCATCTATGGGAAATCTAACCGAGTGAATTTTGGAGTGGTCGATAGAGAGCTCGAGGAGTTCTTGACTACTCCACTTAGATCTATGGGGACCTTCAACAGTTCGAATGGAGGAGTGAGGTACTTCATAAGCCTCATTGATGATCACTCAACGAAGGTGTGGGTCTATATCTTGAAGAACAAGAGTGATGCTTTAGAGACCTTCAAGAAGTTGAAAGTGCTGATCGAAAATCAGACTCGAAGGAAGGTGAAGAGGATGCAAACTGACAATAGCCTAGAATATTGCTCGAAGGAGTTCGAGAAGTGTTGTTCGAAGCAGGGTATTGCAAGGCACAGGATAGTGGCGGGAACACCTCAGCAGAATGGATTGGAAGAGAGGTACAATCAAACGTTGCTGGAGAGAACGAGGTGCATGATGTTTAGTGTGAAGTTACCCAAGTCATTCTGGGCAGAAGCAGGGAACCCCGGTGCCCCTCAAGTGCACTAGGTTTCAAGACACCAGAAGAAATATGGTCTACTCATCCTCAGGATTTTAGCAACATTAGAGCTTTTAGTTGCGTGGCTTATGCGAACATCAAAGAAGATAAGTTTGGGAGGAGGGCATTAAAATGCATATTCATTGGGTACACCGAAGGTGTGAAGGGGTACAAGTTATGGTGTCTCGAACCAGATATAAGGAAATGCATCATTAGTAGGGATGCAGTGTTCAAGGAGGAGTTGTTAGGAGATCTGGATAAAGGGGCCGAGGAACGGGAAATATTCTTGAGAAACAAGATGGTGCTTCGAAGGAACAGTCTGACAAGGTCGAAGGAAATAGATCGGTTGCTGAGACTGAGGTGGAGCCGACCAGTGGGTCGAAGAGTGCACCTCAGGTGGATGGCGAGACTGAGGTGGTTAGAGGGTCAGGTGTGGTTCAAGATTATAATCTCACTAGAGATAGGGAACGAAGGCAGATAAGACCTCCCACTCGTTTCAGATATGCTGATGTGGTAGCATATGCCTTCGTTATGGCGGAAGAGGTAGAGTTGGATGATACCGAGCCGAAGAGCTATACCGAGGCCATAAGTTGTAAGGAGTGGCTCAAGTGGCTCGATACCATGAAGGAGGATATAGATTCCTTCAAGAAGAATAACACCTAGGAGTTGGTGGATAAGCCGGGGCAGAAGCAATTGACAGTTAGTTGTAAGTGGATCTTTAAGAAGAAAAAGGAGGTTTATGGGTTAGATTCATGGCTAGACTAGTTGCTCAAGGTTTAATGCAACGGGAAGGTGTGGATTATTGGCGCTGGTGGTGAAACAATGGTCTATAAGGCTGATATTCCTGTTCGTTGCTCAGTACGACACGGAGTTGGAGAAACTGGATGTGAAGACCGCATTTTTGTACGGAGAGCTGGAGGAAAGGATCCTTATGACGTAGCCCGAGGGCTTCAAGGAAGCTGGTTGTGGGGAGAAGGTGTGTCTTCTCAAGAAGTAATTGTATGGATTGAAGCAGTCTCCAAGGCGGTGGAATAGGTGATTCGAAAAGTTTATGGTTCAGCAGGACTTTGTTCGATGCAAACACGACCCATGTGTGTATTTTGACGTGAAAATATGGAGACTCGAATTTTCTATTGTACGTAGATGATATGCTGATACGAGTCGAGATAAGCAAGGGATAGCCGAACTGAAGGATGCTCAGAGTAAAGAGTTCGAGATGAACGATCTCGATTGTGCTCGAAGTATCCTGGGTATAGAAATAGTTTGAGAAATGGCTCAAAGAAGACTCAAGTTATCTCATGAGGGATACATGATTAAAGTTCTTGAGAGGCTTGGAATGAAGGATATATAGCCTGTGCTCACTCCATTAGCAGCTCCTTTCAAGTTGAGTGCTACAGGGAAACTCGACGAGGAGGAACGGGAGCTTATGAGAGGTGTTCCATATGCGAGCATCATTGGTTTTTTGTAGTATGCCATTGTCTGTACGAGACCGGATGTTGCCTATGCACTCAACATGGTTTGTAGGTTCATGGCCGAACATAGGAAAGAGCAATGGGCAGCTCGGCCGAGCGAGCCTTCTACCCACATGGCTCAACCGAGCCTGGCTCTGCTCGGCCGAGCGCTGCCTCTGAACTCCAGAAAATCCCCTTTTTGCTCCGTTCGGGCGATCCTATCCTCCTTTAACTCCAAACTCGTACGATTTGCCTCCAAAACTCAACCAAAAAAGTGTCGTTTTATGCTCAAAACTCAACGTACAACATTCCAAACACAAAAACACGTAAACACAACAAAAGAAAAATGAAAACATATGATATGAGAGTTAAATGCACACAAACATGCACATTCACATACCAAAATGAAGGTCATTTTACGCACATATCATAATCCCCCAAACTTGAACCTTTGATTGTCCTCAATCAAAACAATGTAAAGCAATCAATTATCCTCATGAAACTACCTTACAACTCATCTTGATTACCTTAGCATGCCCTTATCAAACGAGATTATCACCTTACTTTGTGGCACGATTAATGATAAGGACTTGAACCACTCATCAAATATGGAAAAAGAAACGAAAGCACTCCCTCACCTGTTTAGGGATGATGAGAATCACTCAATCACAAGATATTGAGATCAATTTCCATAGGCTTGCATCCGTTCTCAGCACTATACTACAATGGGTTGGCTTCTAAAATCAAGAAGGTCTTTGTTTTTGGTTATAATGTGGCTTAATAAATGGTAGGTGGTTTTGGGGCAAAGTGACTAAACTTCTTGATCTCCCAAAACCCCCTAAACTTGTTTCCTTCAAACCACTTTAATACCCGAGGCTTATTTGTTTTCACAACACTTTTCTTCTTTTTTTTCGTTCTTTTACTTCTTCCCTTATATTTTCTAACACCATCATTCATGTAATTCATGGTGTCTCTCTTTATTTTTTTCACACATATGCACCAAATTTTTGGTGGTGCCTCATTTTCCTCATTTCTAAGATTCAAATCAATCCTTTATTTCATAATATTCATGCCTCACTATTTTTCAACCATCACAAATCCACTCAATTCCCAACTCAACTCACAACACCGTATTCACCCTCATACACTTTTCCCCCAAATTTGGTCCTAATAAGATCAAAGAATTATCTCCAAATAAGCTCAATCTCGGGGGTCAAAGATATGAATGACAAAAATTGATCAAGTTATTCCACCTTATACTCTCGATGTGCAAGGTAGAACTAAGAATTAATGGCCAAATATCATTTTCTAGTCACCAAACTCATGCCAATTAGATAAAGAATAGATGCAAGTTCTAGATTTCTCACTCTCAATCTCGCCTCTCTCAAACAAACAAGATATGACAATATCATGGCTCAAATACTCTCAGCTTTTTGTCAAGTCCAACACATTAACCACAAACAAAACTCGATAATTCAAAATTAAGACTAAAACATGCATCAATATCAAGATTCCACCCTATCATTGGTTGAGACAAAATTCAAGCTTTACTAAGTCAATCATGATCCAATCTCAAGTTCTTGTTTGAGTTCAACACACACACAAGCACACAACATCCTAACAATCTATATGCAATGATTAATTGGCAAGAGAAATGATAGAATGCGTTACCCATCGGTAGCCACAATCAAACTGTTCTCCCATGCCTTATTTGTACCTAAAAAATCAACACAAACACCACCAAACACTTGAGAATAAAACAAACCAATTAAACTCTCATTTCCACCAAACTTTCCACAAACCATAATCAACAATGATAAACCATATCCACCAGCTCACCATACATACCAAACCATTCAACAATACATTAACCATGCCAAATAGAAAGTATTAAATCATGTAGGCTCGCTAATAATCCATCAAAACATATCATAATCATAAAAATTCAATCAACCTCCAAATCAAAAGAGTAGAATAGATCAAATCATTATACAACCCAATCGAAAATCAAATCATTATTCAATTTAAACAAACTAAACTAGAAATCAAGGTAAAGATAGAGGAGTAGAATAAACCACATCACCGACTACCGACACTTCCCCCCAACCTTAGTCAAGTGAGACTAAGTTTGTAGAAAGGGAGGCAGTGAGGCATCACTCCATCCTATCCAGCGGTGGTTGGCGGGCTCTGCAGGACTGATACGGAATGGGGACATGGTGCTGCAGTTCTCGGACATCCTCCTAAACCTCATCCATCCTCCGATCAACTCTGTCAAATCTAGCAGCGATGGAGGTCTGATCAGCAATGTAGCCTCCCTGGAAGGCAGAAAAATAACCATGTATAGCGGTCATCCTCACATCCAAACCCTGCAAAGACAATGACAAAGAGTCAACAGTCTCGGCGGTCCTCTGCATCATCGATATCATCTGCTGCTGCCACTACTGTACTGGGGCCTACTGGGACTGTGGAGGTGTACGGGTACTTGGGCCAACACCCTGCAAGCCTGCCTGCTCCTCCACCGATAGATGATGGAGAATAGTGAAATACCCAGCTGTGGACAATACTCCAACAACATCCTTGTGATCCTCAGTGTCCAGCACTATCACTCAAATCTGACACCGTTGTCCACTCACTCCGGGGCATTTTTAAATCAAAAATTCCAAATTTGTCGTAAATATGTCCTCTATGCCCAGGAACCAGAAACCTTCCGGCCAACAAAGAATTTGAACCCAAATACACAGCAGGAGCTAACACACCCGACAATGATAACTCCAAATGCTCAAAGATAGGAGTGATCATTCCACAACTAAAAGTAGAAGTTTTAATATTGGCAACACGACTCCAGCCATCAATCAACATAGCGCCCAAGGAAAAATTAATCCCATTCATCATAGCATAAAGCATATATAACTTAGGAGTAATCACATTACTCAACTCGTATCTACCACACACAGAACCACCCACAAACTTTTGAATGTAACAAATAATCGGATTCTTGATAGATGTAGCTCTACAATTCTTAATATTGAATTTCCGCCTAGACTTAATTCCAGTGATTTCCTCCCAAAAATCTCCCATACTAACATTCTCACGCACAAACACCGAATCAACATCGCAACCATAAATTTCATCAACTTTAGCCTTTTGGAAAAATTGTTCATTACCTCTAATCTTGAATTTCATTGACAAAGGTATACCTCCCGCTCCTTTCATGATCATCACGGAGGCTAGGAACTCCCTCGACAACTCCATATAATCGGGCCAACTTGTCATAAGCAACTTCGACCATCCTAAGCCTTCAAGGAAACTCCACACATCGTCCTTCAACTTCAATGCCTTCAATGTCTCCCAGCAAAGATATTTAGTCCCCACAACTAGGCGTTCCGCAAGACTCCTGTAACGAGCAAATTCTTCATCATCAAATCCCTTTGGGCGACTAATGGAAGAAGAAGAAGCCCCCCTTGCTCGTTTGCTAGCCATCAATAGAATTAGAGGGTCAGATATGCACAAAACAAAGCAAATATATGTTAGAGAAAATTGGGAAGGGAAAATCTCGACCGAAATGAAGATGGGGCGAAATGAGAACGAAAATAGAACTTAATATTGTGTGCCGCTCGACCGAGCGATGCAATTGTCTGAGCAATCAGCAGGGCCGCGGTCTGGCTCGGCCGAGCCACAGCCGCTTGACCGAGCGGCCCCCTGCTTCCGCCAAAATTTGAATTTTTCCAGCTTTTTGCGATCTCGGACGATTCGCATCAATCCCGCACGAGCTTCCTCTCTAATTTGCTGCACTTTTCATTCACCGTTCCGGGCACTTGGCCTCCCCACTTCTCTGATCTCTCATCACAACACAATGTAATTTCGTAGAACCCTATCAATCTAGAATCCTTCAACACAACCGCACAACATTAAACTAACACAAGCAAATAACAAACACTTATTCAAAACATAAAAGTAAACAAGATATAAAACCATTGGGTTGCCTCCCAACAAGCGCTTTTTTAACATCGATAGCTCGACGACCATACCTCAATTTCAATCGTGATCAAAAGGTGCGGACCCAAAACTCATACCTCGTTCTATTATCACATGATCATCCGGGAAAAACAACTTTCTCCGAGCACTCCGGGGTGTATCACCATCAACACGAGCTTTCTTTGTTCTACCTTGATCAAACTCAATATCATCCCCCGGATAATCTTTCTCATCATTATCTTCCCCCACAACGTCCAACCCCGGGTCAAGCACATCCTTCAATCTCTTTTTTTTGCCAACTTTTTCAACTTCATTCTCATCACTACTCCTTGGAGGTAAAGAAAAGACAACTTCTTTTCCACAACAATTGAAAGTGAGCTCACCATGTTTCATGTCAAAAAGTGCATTGGCTGTATGCAAGAATGGCCTTCCAAAAATCAATTGTATTCCACCTTTGTTCTTCATATCCACTACAAGAAAATCACCCGGGAATGTAAATGTTAAGACCTCCACATGTACTTCTTCAACAATTCCTTGTGGGCAAAATAGAGCATGATTTGCCAATTGTAGGACTTGACTTGTAGGTTTAAGTTCTCCAATATCAAATTCCTTGTATAAGTCCCATGACATTACGTTCACACTAGCACTGGAGTCACACAAGGTTTTCTCGACATTTACATATCCAATTGCACAACCAATAAAAAATCCCCCCGGATCCTCCTTCTTGCTAGCTATGCTCTTTCCTTCTTGTTCATTCTTCCTTAAATTATATAGCTCACCACCCGGAATTGTCTCAACTCCAACACGTTCATCTAACATTGGACACGTTCAATTTCTTCCGAAAGTGGCATCTCGATATCTCTTTTCCGCACATAGTCAAAGAAATGCACCTCTTTGGTTTGCTCCTCATTTTTCTCTTCCTTCCTCTAAACTTTGACCTCCTTTCCTTCTTCCTTCACTATACTCAATTCTTCTACTACTTCCACACTCTCAACTTTTGGAGTCATAACCTCCAATTTCTCATCCATTCTATTTTCACCGTCAACCATATTACACCCTTTCTTTTGTATAATTTCGGTGTCACTTGGAAATTTCCCAGCTTGATGTTTTCCACTTAGTTGTTTGGCAATTAAGGAAATTTGCAGCTGAATTTCCGCGAACATTCCATCATACTTCTCAAATATTTTATCATTTTCTTCATTTGGGTTTCTCCTCATCTCTTGGTTGGCGTATCTTCCACTTCCCCCAGCATATCCCCCTTGACCACTACTCCCTCCTCCTTCCAATTGCATTTGGGGATTGAGAGCATTGTTGGGGTTCGCATAGGAGAAATTCGGGTGAAAACAGTTGGAAGGATGGTAATACATGTTTCCTGAAGGATTATATTGAGGCTGATTATTTTACCCCATCTTTTGGTTGACAAAGTTAACATTCTCCGGATAAGCATCCTCATGCTTAACCACCATAATATCCTCCTTTCTACACCCCGAAGTGGATAACACATCGAGCTTTCTTTGCATGGCAGCTATTTGCACTTTGAAGTCCTCGCTTTCCTTTGCATCATTTACCGATTTCACCGGTCTATAATCTTTCCTTTCCCTTGGCCATTGGAAACTATTTTCTACCATTTTTTCAATTGTCCGCCATGCTTCTTCTTCCTCTTGATCGAGGAAAGCACCCCCCGATGAGGCATCCATTATTACTTTTTTATCATAATTCAATCCCCCATAAAATTGGCAAATTTGTTGACTACGGGATAGACCATGCCTATGACATTTCCGGAGAAGCTCATGGAACCGATCCCATGCTTTATAGAGCGGTTCATCATATCTTTACTGAAAAGACGTTATATCGGTTCTCCTCTTCAACGTCAATCTAGGTGGAAAGAACTTGAACAAGAACTTCTCTCAAAGTTCCTCCCACGTAGCAATGTTGGATTTATCTAACCCTTCAAACCAACTTCGAGCTCCATCTCGCAAGGAAAATGAAAATAACCGCAATCTAATATGATCTTGGGGCACTTGATTGATTTTGATCGTATCCGTGATCTCAAAGAACCTAGAGATGTGGATATTAGGATCCTCGGTCATATGCCCCCCGAATTGGTTATTTTGAATCATTTGTACCAATTGTGGCTTGATTTCAAACTGCGTGGCATTCACTCCTAACCGGAATCCTTCAGTTGTCGGTCCCCCTTGTGTGTAAACAAGTTTTGTAACAATCTTTGTGGTCTGTTCCTCTCATTCATCATTGCCTTCATTAATTCAAGTTGCCTCTCCAACTCTTCTATTCTAACTGTATCCTCACCACGGTGATCCATCTCAAACTCAATTCAATATTATCTCTTCTTTTACGAAACTTCCTTTCTTCAATCTCCCGAGCATTAGACCTAGTGATCATAAACAACCTACAACTTCCGCAAGAATCAATTACCAAATCAACACAAATCAAACAAACAAAACAAGAACAATATTCAAACAAGAACTAAAAACAATATTCACACAAGCAATTAATCAAACACATAGCATACAACTTCCAAACTTTCAACAATATTTGTAAGCCTACTCAAAAGAATCCCCAGCAACGGCGCCAAAAACTTGATGCACGTGTAATTCAACAAACAAACCATGTTAAATTTTCAATCCAAGGTTCTTTCGAATTCGCCCTATAGAATACTACTTGTTAGGGAAAAGTTATAGCTAGGCAAACTAGTATCGTTGAGTTTTTTGTCTAAATTCCTAGTGCAAAATTTAACTAAGTACATCCATACTTAAACAAACAATCAACTTCATTAAGCATAAAATGTATATTCAAACAACACTTCAATTTGTAGTAATAATGGTAGAACAAGTCTCACAAGTTCCCAAATGAGTAAGAACGGATGTTGATAAGAACTTTGTTGTGATCCACTTGAGTTGAGCTATGATGCAAACATATTTAATTCCTAGAAGGATGGACTATTACCCTACACTAGCCGACCCCCAGTCACGGTGGATCGACAGTTGATGACACTAAGAACCTCAAACAACTACGTTATCGGATCCTAGACCACTCCTAATAACACGTAAATCATCATCCTATGCCCTATCTCCGCACATGGATTGGATCAAGGAACACAAGTACTCACACTATTCACGACACTCCTTTCTGCGTGTTGGCTGCAAAATTCGTATCAATTAACACCTAGATGTGAACAAGCTAGGTGCATGTGAACAAGCTCTAGTGTGATTCAATCTCAAATAGGAAAGTAAACAAACATAATTCAACCTAGTTTTCAAATCAACATCCAAGGAAATTTAGAATTCCATACCTCCAATGTTCAATATTACAATATCCAATCGAGAGTAAAACATTACAAGAGATAGGTTTGAATGCATTCTTCCCCTGAATTGAGCAATTTGATCTTGATCTACCGACTTTGATTAGGATCGAGTTAGTATGAGAGATGGAATTTGGTGTGAATTCTAGCTTGATCTAATGAAAAATGGCCAAAAGTTCTCTTTAATCTCGAAAATGCCCCTTTTATAGGCAAGCAAACAGGGCCTTGGCTCGCCCGGGATGGCTCAGTAACCGTCAAAACTGCCGAAAACTATGATCTGGCTTGACCGAGCCTGCTCAGCTCGGCCGAGCGAGCCTTCTGTCCACATAGCTTGACCGAGCCTGGCTATGCTTGGTCGAGCGCTGCCTCTGAAATCCAGAAAATCCCCATTTTGCTCCGATCGGGCAAGCCTATCCTCCTTTGACTCCAAACTCGGACGATTTGCCTCCAAAACTCAACCAAAAGTGTCGTTTTATGCTCAAAACTCAACCAACAACATTCCAACCACAAAAACACGAAAACATAACAAAAGAACAACGAAGACATATGATATGAGAGTAAAATGGTTACAAACATGCACATTCACATACTGAAATGAAGGTCATTTTACGCACATATCAGTCCTCAAGTGTGTTCGAGGAATAGTTGGAAAGAGTCTAATCTTCGAGGATGATGGTACGAGTTCAAGGTTCCCAGTCGAAGAGTTTGTAGACTTGGATTATGCAGGCTGTATGGTTAAGAGGAAGTCGATGACAGGTTTTATGTTCACATTGCATGGAATGATGATTAGTTGGAGAGCAAGTCTGCAGAGGGTAGTTTTCTTATCTTCGACAGAGGCGGAGTACATTGCCTTGACCGAAGCGATTAAGGAAGGTTTGTATTTTATGAATGAACTGGGGATTGATCAAGGAAAGATGAAGGTTTCCTGTGACAATCATGGTGCTTTCCTACTGGCAAAGAATGATGTTCATCATGAGAGAACTAAGCACATCAATGTGAAGTTCCATTTTATTAGAGATTTGGTGGCAGTTGGTGAAGTTGAGTTGCACAAGGTCAATATCCTCGATAATCCTACAGATATGATTACGAAGCCAGTTCCACGTACAAAGTTTGAGTACTGTTTGGAACGGATCAAACTGTTGATGTTCAACTGAAGAGGAGGTGCCAAGCCGAGATGGTATTGAGCCTAAGGTGGAGGATTATTGGAGTATTCTCAATATCTAACTCGAAAAATAGTTTGCTAGTGGGTCTATGAGACTGGGAATCAACATAACTGCAGTTTGATAAGTCTGGGTCGATAGAAGGAGTTTGATAGAAATGGGTAGAGCCATGTAGGTTGAGGAACTCAATGACCAGTTCGAATTGGCTGGATATGGAAAAGATTAAGTGCGAGTTCTTGAAATATTACAAACTGGTGGTTGTCACCCAATTTGGTTCTCTGAAAAGCATGTTATCTGCGAGTCTAATTATTAACAAGTTTGGTTATACTCCAACACAAGAAAGTGTTGGGTTTTAAATTATTACTGAATTAAATAAAACAATCAATAACGCAAGAATTTATAGAGGTTCGAACAACTGTCCTACATCCTCTCTTCAAGAAGTAGCTTGGAATAAACTAGCTTTAGGACTACAATTTGTCCTCATGATCTATCACAAGCCTGTGAATGCCCGTGTCCACCAGTCCACTTGCTCACTCACCCAGGGTCTCGTTCTCCTTCAGTACTCAGATCGGGAATGTGGGCTTACCACATAGCCTCCTCCTCCGGAAGTTGGAAGCTTTTAAGTTCTTCCCAAAACTCTTCGAACTTGTGCAGAAGCTCGTGCTAGTCACAACATTGAGATAGTTGCAACGCTGTGATCTTTCTTGGAGGGAAAGAGCACTAAAATAAGAACTCAAGCTGAGAAGCATAGAGTCTTGTGTTTGGAGATGAGACATGGTAAGTTATTGAAAATAGCCTTGAACAAGAAAGAAATACTCCAGGAGTCTCTGTTCGGATATGAGGGTTACACGTGGATTTATCAGTTTTCTCTAACTCAAGCGTAAGTCTTTGTGGTCGTAATTTCATAACGCTTTCTTGAGAATGCTTTGGTCTATTTATAGATGAAGCAGTGAAAGATTTAATAAAAGAGCCATTCTGAGACAATCCAAATTTTCAGTTATCCATTGAGTCCATGATTGGATGGTGACAGGTTTCTTTTTCTACTAAGCCGCACCTGGTCCGTCCTTTCCTTGCACAGAGTGTTGACATCGTGTTCTCTGTTAAAACGGCTCGCTGGTCTGAGGAATACTAAACTGGGACTTTGAATTCTGGACTTTAAGGAATCTCCTTTTCTTTAAGTCTAGCTCTTGTGATTCCTCTAGCAGGTATTTGTCTCTACTCGTGAGATGAAACTAGACTTGATAATCAGGTGATTGTCCCTGTAGGTGATATCAGGTAGTATACCGAAGTGGTTTGGTTCAAGCTGAAGTGATCGTCAGTTTGCTAGTTTGTTACATGAGTCTATGTTTCATCTTATCTTCACGATGACCAAACGGATGGCTTCGATCACAAGCCTGTTTTTTCTTGATCAGCTTTTTCAACATTATAAACATTCTAACTGGATACTACATGTTTTTATGTCTAAGCCAATCTAGAGACATTTCCTAAGGTGGTTTCTATACATATTTGACACATCATAACATAAAAGGTAAGATAACTTCTATACTAAATCTCCAACAATTTCCCTCTTTTTGATGTTGTCAAAACTAAGCTATTAGATAAGTCAGTTTGTCGAGTTTACAAGGATATTCTAACAAAGCTAATACTCGAGAACTAAAAACTTAGCCACTCTGTCTGCCTTATAAATCTTCCCTCTGAATTAGAGAGAGATATTTCTCTATTTAGTGCAAGGGTGAAAAAAAAAAAAAACAATAATAATCTTTTGTCAAGAGAGATTGATATATGTAGAACATTGAAGTTACATGGAGTGAGCAGTTTAGATATGCAGAAGATGGCTATATGTATACCAACTCCTTCTTCATTCCCTTCCACTATCCTAGAAATTAAGTATTTCCAAGTTGATTTTGGCACAATCATCTAGTGCCATCATTGCGCAACAAGAATTTGCGCAGAATGGTCCAGAATGTTCTGGTCAACACACCACCTCTTGACTAAGAATGTTTAGATGCATCCCGTAGGTGGGAAGTAGAGTTTCGATCAATATATCCAGACAAAACTCTTTTGTGTCGATAGATCTCCACCTAATCCAGAGGATCTCTTCAAAGCAAAGGTCTTTTGCGAGATACTCTCTAAGTTTTGTTATTGTAAAAGGAAAATTGAATTCTCTCGAGAGTTTATATGGAGAGAGCTTAATGATCTTTCCACATACTAAAGAAGTGATCGAGAGTTTGTCCTCTGAGATCTTTGCGTTCATACATAATTCTGCTATGAGATTTTATCTGAAACGGGAGGGGAGAGTGAAGAGAAGCTACTTTACTCAGGTGCGCCGTAGTTGATGAATAAAGTATTCATACCCCATGTATTGCTCCCGAGTAGTATGCTGAATTCCTAATTTGTTCAGTGATTGTACTATGATGATTTTCATTGTTCTATTGTTGGAGAAGGTTATGGTAATGATGTTTGAATCCATGTTAAATGAAGAAAATATATTTTCTGAGATCAAAGAGTATGAATGCCAAATCCTCCTTGCAGGTTTATCAATAAATAGGCATAAGGGGTTGTTCTATCATAAAACATTAGGGTGACGCATGTTTAGGGATTTTGATAGGTGTTGATTTAGAAGACCGTTGCAATGTTCGACATTTGTAATGACAACTGTCTCTTCGACTTTGAAAGGATTCATTTGAAGAAAGGATTTGATTGAGAGGAGGAATCCCTAAGACCTAGTCAATGGTTATCGGGGAGAAGCCCTAGGGCTGACATAAAGGTGTCTGTTCCTACTCCTTATTCAGATCCTCGAGACATGTAACTAGAGACATGTCATTACATCTTTCCTTTTCATCAGATCAGCATTTAATGCGACAAGCAACAGACTCTCTGTATTCTAATTTGAATAATTCCCACTCCTTGAGTAGTGATGACTAGGTGTGAGCTTATCCTTCATCAAGATAAGTAATGGGATGTCAGTTTAATACATGATGTCATAGCATTGCAAAAGTCTTCAGTATGCAAGTTTCTCCAGAAATCCAGAAACTGAGAGCTTGGACTTAATTTTATTCTTCTTCCGCATCAGAAATCCATGGATGGGAAATTGATCTCACACTGGTTTGATGGTCTTGCTTGTTCGACATTTCTCTTTCTTTTTAGGTAATGCATGACATTAGATTGAGAAATTGTGAGTGTGTGCAGAGTCCTTTTGGAAGTAAACTTCCTATTTGGACCTAGAAAAACTTGTTCTGGTCGTGTTTGATGTCTAGGTGATCATTTGGATAGCCTTCCTAGCCCTTTGAAAAGAAACTAATTTGGGCTCAAGCCTCAAGTAGTTGTTCCACCTACTTGGTATACTCCTTCTTTCGTATGCTGTTCAAAAGTTGGATCTCTGGTTGTTCACATAACCAGGCAAATTATTTGACAGCTTCTCGCCATGAACTAGTTTGTTAAAATTGATTGATGAAACTGGTTTTCTCATAGAGGTAACATACAACACTCTAGGTTTATGAGTCTTTGTTGGCTTTCTCTCAGTTTGTGATTTTCCCAGTTTAGGACCATACTATTTTCCCAGTTTCTTCTTGTACACTTGTATCTTAGTTGCTTACTGATCGACCAGCTTAGGATTGTTCACTAACAAACATTTAACTTTACAAGTTTCAACTGGCACATTATGAGATACCCCTTTGTCTTGCAACCTAATCTGAACACTGTGGTATTATTTAAAAAAAAGTATTTCTTTTCTCCAAATATTAGTTGAAGAAGAATTGCTCAAAATATTTTCATTAAAACCAAGACCCATTTTATCATATAGATCTTTTTGTTAGCAAAGTACTTCTAAGACTGTTGAGCTTTTAGTAAATGAACATTTGCATGGCCCTGGCTCAAGGTTTTTCAAAGTTTCGCACTCTTGTTTTAATATTTCAAAATTTTTAAGAACAATGGAGTGTTCGATTTTAAATTTTTCTAGTTCCATGCTGACTGACCAAGATTTTGCAATCTCCTCGGTCAAGACTAAAACTTGAAGTCTTAGCGAGGAATTTTCACCGGCTAAGGCAATTTGAATCTTTTAAAACATTGTAAATTCTTTGAAAATAAGATCAATGGAAACATTATCCAAATCGGAGAAAAACGATTCAGATTCCTATAAAATGCATACAAACACAATATAAACTAGTAGGGTATTGTTTAACTCATTACCAGTCGCGGCTAAGTTGGATTCTGTTTCTGTAGCACCATCCTCTTCTCCGATGGTAGCCATGAATGCCAATAAAGCTTCTTCCTCTGAATCTCCAGCCGACGTATAGTATTTATTATTGTTGTCGAGTATGTTGTGTATTTTTTTCCTTGATAGCATCGCCTTGGAAGCTCGTCGGTTGAAGATTTTTTTGAGTCTTTGCCTTTCTTCTTTGTCTACCCTTAGACATTTGAACTTCAAGTGATCTGGAGAGTTAGACTCAAAACAGGACCCGGGGGCCCTCTTCACGAACTCTTTTATCGACAGGTTGTGAGTTGGTTGGCTTGGCCTTTGCCTTTTCCAGGAGCTTGGTCAATCTCTTCATTTGTTCTTCAAGCTCTTTGACAGAGCTCTCTCCTTCCTTCTGGTAGAAGGTAGAGGTTAAGGGTACCTCTCTTACCAAATTGGATTGATCGGCTCATCTGTTAGAATGAAAAGTCTTCTTTTTTGTCCATCTGACATCCTTCTTGACGAAGTATACTACTTACTCAGCTTTCTGGCTTGGTGAACTAGAAACTCGAACCACTGCATTTTTGTCCCATTCATAGATGTCCAATATTCTTTAGGCATTTTGGACAGTATCCTGGCATTAAAATCTGTGGTTGAATATACATCGTCTAATGCCCTTAGTTCAGCCTCGATAGAGTTGAACCAGGTATCCATTACTTTGATGCTTTCTCCTGGAAGCATCTGGAAGGACTAGTACTTATCCACACAAACTTGAATCTTGTTGCGCTTAATTTGCTCTAACTCTTGACACAGTCTACCTAGGTAGTCACAAACTTCCATGGCATTCTTGAACTGCATCACCTCCTCTTCTAGGGCATCAGGTAAGGTTTTTAGGTTCAACTCATGTGTAACAAATTCTAGCTAGGCCCTTTTCTTGTTGTCATAGGTCCACTCGCTCTAAGGTTTTTCAACCATTTTTTGTCCTTCTTGATCTCCAACACAATTGTTGATGTTGAGGATATTAATAGGACCAATCTCGATGACATCTACCATATCAAGATGTATGCTTTTGAGCACTATGGTCGATCTTTACTCCCATGCTGCGAACTTCTCCACTTGATATGGTTGAAGCTTTACATTATTCATTTAAGAAAAAAAATTCCAATAACAACAAGATCTGGTCCTTGGCAACTAAAACAGCTAGTTTGTAAGACCAACCGCTCTGATACCAGTTGTTTGTCTTGGGATCAAAGTTTAACAGATATGTGTAGTGGAAGATTAGGAGCGATTTCTTGCAATATTACAAACTGGTGGTTGTGAACCAATTTAGTTCTCTGAAAAGCTTGTTGTCTGTGAGTCTGATTATTAACATGTTTTGTTATACTCCAAAATAAGTAAGTGTTGGGTTTTAAATCCTTGCAGAATGAAATAAAGCAGTAAATAACGCAAGAATTCATAGAAGTTCGAACAACTGTCCAACGTCCTCTCTTCACGCAGTAGCCTGGAACATACTAGCCTTAGGACAACAATATGTTCTTACGAACTAATGCAAGCCGGTGAATACCCTTATCCACCAGTCCACTTTCTCACTTGCCCAGGGTCTTGTTGTCCTTTGGCACTCAGATCGGGAGTGTGGGCACACAATGCAACCTCCTCCTCCAGAAGTTGGGAGCTTTAAGTTTTTCCTAGAACATTTTGAAATTGTGGCAGAAGACCGTGATAGTAATAGCTTTAAAGTTGGGATGGCCTGCAAATATAAATAAACCACCATCTTCAAATAATAATTTTTCGTGCGGGTTGTTTTAAATAATTAATATATAAATGTGTTGACATTAGACATTGTTGGTCCCGAGATCAGAATGAAACAAATATGTGCAGCGGAAGATTAAGTGTGAGTCCTTGCAATATTACAAACTGGTGATTGTGAACCAGTTTGGTTCTCTGAAAAACATGTCATCTACGAGTTTTATTATTAACAAGTTCGGTTATACTCCAACACAAGAAAGTGTTGGGTTTTAAATTCTTACTGACTAAAATAAAATAATAAATAATGCAAGAATTTATAGAGGTTCGAACAACTGTTCTACGTCCTCTGTTCAAGAAGTAGCCTGGAATAAACTAGATTTAGGATTAAAATATGTCCTCATGATCTATCACAAACTTGTGAATGCCCGTGTGCACCAGTGCACTTGCTCACTCACCCAGGGTCTCGTTCTCCTTCACTACTCAGATCAGGTGTGTGGGCACACCACACAGCCCTCCGGAAGTTAGAAGCTTTTATGTTCTTCCCGGAACTCTTCGAACTTGTGCAAAAGCTCGTGATAGTCACAACTTGGAGATAGTTGCTATGCTGTGATCTTTCTTGGAGGGAAAGAACACCAAAAGAAAAACTCGAAGAAGCTTTGACTCTCATGTCCCAAGATGAGACACGATAAGCTATTGAAAATAGCCTCGACAGGAAAGATAAACTCTGGGTGTCTCTATTCGGAGATGATGGTTACGACGTGGATGTATCAATTTGCTCTAACTCATGTGTAAGTCTTTATGGTCGTAACTTCATAACCCTTCCTCTGAGATGCTTTGGTCTATTTATAGACGAATCTGGGAAAGTTTTCATAAAAGATCCGTTGAGAGACAATCGAGATTTTGAATTATCCGTTGGATCTCTATTTGGATGGTGACAAGTTGCCGTTTCTATTCTGCCACACGTGCTCCGTCATTTTCCGACGCAGAGTATTGACATCCTACTGTGTGAAAGAATGGCTCGCAAGTCTAAGGAATACTAAATTGGAAGTTTGAACTTCGAACTTTAAGGAATCTCCTTTTCCTTAAGTCTTGCTCTAGTGACTCCTCTGGGATGTCTTTGTCTCTACTGGTGAGATGAAATTACATTTGATAAACTGGTGATTGTCCCCGTAGGTGATATCAGCCAGTCTATCTGAGTGGTTTGCTTCAAGCTGAATTGGTCGTCAATTCCTCAGTTTGTTGCTTGAGTCCTTGTTTCAACTTATCTTCACGATGACCAAATTGATGGCTTCGACCATAATCCCATTTTGTCTTAATCAACTTTTAGAACTCGATAAATATCCTAAGTGAAATAGACGTTTGTATGTTTAAGCTAAACTAGAGATATTTCCTAAGGTGGTTTCTATACATAATTGACACATCAGAACTAAAAAGGTAAGAGAATTTATATCCTAAATTCCCAACATACACGATAATACTTATTAAATGATAATTCAATATGAAAGTTTGAATGATGAAATATTTTTTTTTATTAATGCATGTTATTCAAGAATCCTAATCCGTCAGTTTCCTCTAATTTGGGAATTTATAGATTTTTGGGCTGGAGTGAAATCTTATCGATGGAAGTGGAATAAAGTCTGCATGTAAACATGATGTTTGCTTCGTTTTAATTTCATCATTTTGCCCTTTTTCAGTATTGTAAATTCCAAAAGACAATAAAACTTTTATCATTAGTTTTCACGTAATATATGTAATAAAATAATTTTCACGTTGGACATTCATGAAATAACAAACATTGTACTTTAAAATTAAATCATTTTGATAATATGTTTTTTTAAGGAAAATTTTGAGGGCTTGCATAGACAATGTTAATTCCATCGCTGCATTCTTCAAGCACATCGACAACGCTCCTCTCTGGCTGGGTGTAGTACAATCGAAATCAACAAGCTAACATGTAAGTAGTGGTGAGTGTTTTTTTTTTTTTTTTTTGTCATAAAATATATTAACTTCTTTATGAAAGCCAACATTAATTATCTATCTAATAAATATCGTTTATATATGTTTATAGGTAGTGTTAAGAATTTTTTATTATTTCTATTTGAATAGTTTTTATGTGTCAAATTTAACTAGTCGTCAGTTATACGTTAAAACTGACTAATCGACTAATGAGCTAGATTGATTCAAATATGTAAGTCCTGTTCAGACTCATCAAGTTGTTATAGGATCATCTAGTCTCTTGTCAGAACAAGTGTCAGTTTTCCAATGAAAAATAGATTAGAAGCGTGAAGAAACTGACAAGAATCCAGACTTAGAGTAAAGTCGAATTTGACATTAAAAGTGACTAGTAGAAGACAAAAGGAACTATGCTAAAGACAAGTTCGAGGAAGCCTAAGACATTTGAAAAGAGTTGTTTTGACCGACAAGGACAAAAGTAGACCTACTCCGTAGCTCTACAACAACAACAACACCTCGACAACAGCTCATTTCCAATGCTCTGACTATAAATATCTTCAGAGATTTAGAGAGAGAAGGTTACGAGATACAATTTGCGAACATAGAAGAAAGCAAAATGAACACGAACTTAAAATTATGAACACTCTCAAGCGCATACAAGCTCTATCAATTATTCAATGTTTTCATATGCAAGACTCTTAGTTTATTTGCTAGAGTATATCGTTTGGAGTTCATGCTCATCTATAGAGTTGAATCTGAGGTTTCTGAACTCTTTTCAGAAACTAACACTTAAGAACAAACATCACCAACAACGTTCCGTGAAGAAGTAAATTCACAACCCTTCAAGTTGGTGAGGCCTTGCGATGCATTCGTGGTAAGGTTGAGCTACCTTTAGAGAGTAGCTATAACTAGGACTAGCTGGGTGTGTATACAGCCAGAAGAAATAGGGACTTCCTGCGACTTCTACAGACCAGTTACATCATTTTTAACCCTATTCTAGTAACTTTCGATCCTTCTAGCAATCGAAGAGTTAATGTTTGATCATTTGGCATCTAAACCACTATAAAATATCCATTGTTCTTGACCGTACATTTGAAAGCCAACAACTTAATAAGTTGTTGCATATTCTAGATTTGGTTAAGTAACATTTTTGAATTAAACCAACTTTTAGAGTCCAAACTGATTTGAGTAAGAGTCAGTAGGGCTAAAACACACATTTAACACTTCTGCTGTCTATAACTCTGACGTTTTGGGACCTACAAGTGGTATCAGAGTAGTTGGTATACATGAATGCTTGTTTTGAGTCACCTTGGATCAAATTCATTTCCTCATGTATTTCATAGTGAGCTTGATATTTTTTGAGGATGAATACTTAGAAACTGCCTTTGTTTTCCATTCAAAAGTATATTAGCTGAAAGAGGTGAATCATCATACATCTCATGTGTCTACATCCGGAGATATGGGATGTGCTAACAAAGGCTCCAATAAAGATAACAAAGATCAAATGACATGATGAACTTGAATATCAAGTCCTTGATATCATATATTCAACCTTAAGTGAAGTGAAGGGCTAATAGAAGAGGTCGTTAACATGGATAGTACGAATGAAGTATGGAACTACTTGGAAAGTCTATGTAAGTAATATGACCAGATGTAGAATAACAAGATACAAGTATGCACAGACAAGTATGAATCCTTTCACATGCTTCCCGGAGAAAACATTAAATCAATAGACTATTGTCAGTGAATTCAATGCTCTAGGGAGGAAGTACATCCTTGCTGACCTGAATGTGAAGTTCCTCTCAAGAATGCCAAAGTAAGATTGGTTTGTCAAAGTAACTAATCATAAAGAAAATGATCACTCAGAGACCCAAGTGCAGCAACTATTTGCAAAACTTCAAGCCCATGAATAGGATATTGTGATGGCTAATTAAAATGATGCATCGTCATCCAATCAATCACCATCTGCATAATAAGAAGATGCAACACTTTTCGTTAAGAAAAGTTATCTGGCAAGGAGAAGTAGAATTGCTTACATTCTAGAGAAAACTGTTGAGTTAATTTTCAGTCGACAAAATGAATCATCTACCTGCACAAAAGATGAAGAAGACTACTCTGTTCAAGAACTAGATGAACATATGAGGAAGTTTGCAAGGATGCTGGAGAAGGCAAGGGCAAACTTAGCTGGAGAAAACAAGTCCACGGAGAGGAATCAATTCACAAAACGTCCTCAAAGAACATGTATTGAATGTCAATCACCAGATCACTTGAAGGTCAACAGCCCTAAATTGGATAAGGAATAAAGATCACGACTGAAGAAGAGCTTGGAGTAAAGAACAGTTAAAGCCTATGCCAAAGCAATGCTAACCGGAATGGAGATGCTAGAAATAAGTGATAATTATTATGAGACACTTAGCTCTGATGAAGATTCAGGAGAAGAAGCATTACTTGCTGGCATTCATGGCAATTATCGACGACATGGATATAGAGGAAAACCAGTTTGAAAGAAGTCAGTCAACAAACACCATAACTAACATTGAGGTAATTGAGTTCTTACCAGCTATGCATAACATATCATTCATAATTGATGATTTCGAGTTGTTTACTCTGATTGTAAGATATTCTCCCTGGAAGATTTTTCCAATGAAATTGCATCTTTTTACGAAATAAAGAACAAACTCGCACACAAAAATAACACATTAAGAGATCACGTCATGAAGGTTATAGTTGAGAACTCAAAGTCACAGTCTCATAATGAGGATCTTTTTAAACTCAAGGCTGAGTACTTAATATTGGTTGAAAATTTCAAAAACCTATCAGTCGAGTACATTTCCCCGAAGGAGAAAATAATAGATAAAGGAAAACAAATTTCTTCTTTTACCGAAACCTTGATGTTCCTAGATAATCTTACTTCCAACTCTAGATCAATAAATAAATAATCTTGTGAATAAATTTCCTCGGCTAGAGCTAAAAAATCAAGAGGGCCGGTGATGCAACTAGTCTAGCTGAGGCCTTAGGCTCCCTATCCTAAAAGAAAAGCTCACATCATAGGGGAACCGATGCTAGTGAAAATGCGGTCAATCCAATTGATGGATTTTCAATATCATATTCAAAACTAACAAATGACGAGGTGCAATAAAAGAACGTCCTTAGCACAGAAGAGCCAGTCTCGGAGATACAAGTTCCTGAAGAAGAATAACTTGTGGAGTAGGCAATATGAAAGGACACAACAGGGAGCTCACAAAATTTGGATGTAGCGCCAAAGGAGATTGGAGTCGAGAGTCACCTAGTGTTTGTTGAAGCCATCAAAGAACCAAAGTGGTTGCGAGATCATCATCCGACCAACATAATTGATTATATCCGAAATTCAATTCGCACAAAGCTATGTTTTATTGTTTCGTTTCACAATTAGAGCCTACAAAGTCTGAGAAGCATAGAAGTCAGTATATTGTATCAATGCTATGCAAAAAGAACTCTCCAAATTTGTCTATAACGACGTCTTGTACTTAGTGGATTGGCCAACGCATCAGAAGGTGATTGGCGCTAAGTGGGTATTCAAGAGCTAGCCCGATGAACAAGGGAATGTTTTGCAAAACAAGGTATGACTTTTTTCCAAAAGATATGTGCAGTGTGACCACATTGCTTAAGAAGAAACCTTTGCTCCAACTACAAGATTGGAATCCATTCAGTTGTTCTTAGATTACACTACCTTCAACAACTTAACAATGTTTCAGATGGATGTGAAGAGAGCCTTCCTCAATGGAGAATTGAATGAGGAGGCTTGTGTTGAGCAACCTCCTGGTTTTGAAAAAGGTGATAAGGTGTACAGCTTAAGTAAAACCCTTTATGGTTTGAAACAAGCTCCCTGAGATTGCTATGAAACCTTATCTTAGTTCCTGCTGAAGAATAGATTCCAGAAGGGAAAAATCAACGGCACTCTCTTTCTCATCAAGGACAAAAATGCTATCCTTCTTGTGCCAATTTATGTGGAATTATTTTTTGTTCTAGTAATTCAGATTTAAGCCAGAAGTTTGCCCTACTGATGTTGAAACTAAGTTTGATGATTTGATGTGTCAAAACATACATTAGTTTTAAGTTTCTAGTATGATTATTCATGTAATCCTTGTATAAATGTTAATGAGTTGTAATAGACTAGAAATTGAAGTTGAAGAACGAGCAGAAAGAGATTCAATCTCTAAAAGGGAAATAGTTAGAAACCAAAAGCTCGAGAAATCAAGAATCAAGTTACGGAACAAAGAGAGAAGATTCCATGAAACTTGAAATGATTAAGACTATGTTTTCGTGCTTGAAACTTAGATAGTCCAGAAACTCAGTTTCTTGAATCTAAGTTTTCCTGAACAAAAGAGAAAACTTAAACTAACTTTGGAAATGTCAGTTTTTAGTTTCAAATTTCAAAGAGAATGTGAAAAATAAGGAGACAGAAGGAATCTGAAGTCAGACTCAAGATGTCTCCATGTGGTGTCAAAAAGTTAGTACGAGGAAACTTAAACTTACATTCCACGGACTAAAACATAGTCTTACAAGAGCAGGTAGAAAGTACCCAGCCAAAAGTGAAAAGCAGACGGTAGAGCAGAGCAGAAGAATGGCTATGATTGGACGACTTGATCTTTGTCACTAACGGCTGGATCTAAGAGTCTAACGGGACGAATTGAAATTGTTGTCCAACCCAGCCTAAAACATCCATCATCGAGATTGAAGGCTGTGAGGTGCGTCCCCACTTCAAGCAGAAGAAGAAGTAGACTACAAGGAGTTTCTGGGTGAGTGAAGTTAGTAAACTGAAGGACGGAGGTTTTCGACGGGCTAACCATAGATTACGAGAAGGCTTGTAATCTGTGACATAGTGGATTCCCGATTAAGTTCAGAAGAGTAGACGTAAGACTTTGATTCTAAAGTTTCTGCATATTAATTTTTCATGCTTACTTAGAACCTTCAATACTTAGCTTAGTATTGAAGTGTACATTCTGAATTTGAACCTAAAACTTACTTTGAGCTTAAAACTAAGTTTTCTCAAAACTAAAAATTGATTTCCTGTCAGTTTTTAGAACAAGTGCACTATCATTTAACTTATGTTGCATATATACCTTGACTCTAATTTCTAGATCAACAAGCGGTATACGGGCCGGTCAGTCCTTTTAGGCTAGTCATTGTTGAGTCGCTTAGGATCGGATCTATATATCCTTGCATTTACTTTGTTTTTATGTATTAAGCTTTGGTATACTCATGGCTCTCGTAGTCAAGCTTCCCAAGTACTCCCCGGAGACATTTAACATCTAGAAGAAGAGATATTTGATCATGCTGAGTTAATATACATCTGGATATGGCGGATGTCATAGCCTACGGACCGATCATGTTCACTAAGATCAACACTCAGCTTGGAGGAGGGGTTGACCTAGAAATTATAAGGAAACCTTACGCTGAGTGGACCACCGAAGAACAAGGCCCGTGCTCATCTGGATGCAGTGGCCACGGAGCTGATTTTACAATCCCTACCAGAAGCTCTACTCATAGAAGCTTTAGAATACGACAATGTCAAACAGGTATGGGATTTTCTTGGTACTTTGTCTCAAGAAACTGACCAAATGAAGAGAAATAGTCTACGAATATGCGTGGACAAGTACAATTCCTTTCAATTACTCCGTGGCGAAAACATCAAATCGATGGAGGCTCATTTCATTGCAATTGTCATCGAGCAGATGAATCTTGGGCGAGAATACAATGTTGTTGATCTGAACGCGAAGAAACTCTCCAAGATACCTGAAGAAGACTGGTTTGTTAAAGTTAACAGTTTAAAAGAGAAGGATCTCTCAAAGATGACCACCAAGGATGTCTTGCCCAGTTGCAAGCGCACAAATGGGACATCCAGATGGTGAACAAAAATAATGTTGTCAGAAGTACGAGTTCACCTGCAGAAGATGATGCAGCCTTCTTTGTAAAAAAGGACTTCAAGAGGAGACCACAGAAGCTGTATCAAGCTGATAGATCCAGTGGTCAGGCCTCTGCATCAAAAGTTGATCGTACAACATCATAGCTATAGAAGAAATAAGAGGAGAGCTCACTTGTTGAGCTTGAGGAGCAGATGACAAAGCTGACAAGCTTCTCGAGAAAGTCAAGGCTAAAGTCGATGGTTCTCAAGGGATTGAACAGAAGTTCAGTAAAAGACCACCCAATGCATGCTTCGAATGCAACTCTCCAACTCATCTAAAGTATGAGTGCCCCTCGTTGCCAAAGAAGAATGAGAGCTCGTAAAAAATATTTTTTAAAAGAAAGCTTCCAAGTCGGTAACAAAAGACATGTTGTCAAGAACTGAAGTTTCAGACATCTCCGATAACGATGATGTCTATTATACATCAAATGATGAAGCTGAGCAGGAAGCCTTCCTCATGCTCATGGCCAGACTTGGAGAAGAAGCATTAGATGCTGAAGATAAAGAACAAGAAGTTGAGAATGAAACATTAGTAAATGATTCGAACTCAATTTCTAATGTTGTTGCATGCATCGAAGAGGACACTGAATCTATTTCCTCGGATTTAGATGATGTCACTCTCGAAATTCTTTCTAAAGAGTTTTCCAAATGTTATAAATTAAAAAACGCATTAGTTGGAGAAAATTCTCACTCGGACATATGAAGTTTCAAACCTGACCTAGGAGATCGAAGGATCGAGGTCACTTTGTGAGGATCTGACTAAACTGAAAGTAGAGCATTCCATTTTATTTAAAGATTTTTAAAATCATTCAGAGGAATGCGATTCTTTAAAACTCAAGTTTGCTAGCGACCAAAAACTCATTTGCTCACTTTATTCTAGCGCTAGCAAAATTGAGGAAGCCTTAAGAGTACAAAGAGACCCCTCTGATAAATCGCGGTTAGGATTTTCTAAAAATATTTTGAGCAACCACGCATCCACTTCTCAAACTGGAGATTTAAAAGATCACAATTTTAAAGTGATTTCTAGTTTAGAAGTCAAGTTGCTAGGAAAAGAAGTTGTTGAAAACTCCGATTTCTGCCGATCAGGCAAAAGTAAAAAGTTAGTTCCCAAACTGAACTCAGTCCCAATACTTCAAAATAATTCAGTTTCTAAACTCAATTCACCTAAAGTGATGCCAACAATGTCTTAGTAATGGGTTAAGCAATTTGTTCCTAACTCAAGGAAAACGATTTCAGCACTAAAACTGAGTTTTGTAAAAAGTCAGTTTTGCGTCCAGATTCTAGAAATTCGAGGACCTACTCCTGGTCTGAGCCCAACCAAATCTCTTTTTCAAGGGCTAGGAAGCCTACACATCTGGGAATTGGTTTCCGAGACTCGAATAGAAACTTAGTTTCATGAAACTTGATTTCCCGGAACTCAATTTTAGGAAACTTAGTTTTGAGAAACTCAGTTTTGAGAAATTCAGTTTTTCGTAAGAGTTCACACACACCCACCATTCCTTCTCACGTGCATCCAAACAACATACATTATTACACCAAGCATAAGGTGAAGCAAGTTTGGATTGTAAGGGATGGATTCTAAAGACTAGCCCTGCAGGACCCATAGAAACTCGGGTACTGATCACTAAAATTATTTAACAGTGACTTAGCATAGCTAATAATATAGTGGCAAATAAAATTATCGAATCCTAGGGGAAAGAAGTAACGAAAAACCTTAAGTACTAAATCAGAAGTTCTCAAAATATTGGTTAGGAAAAATCAAATTTTGGGTAATGTTTATTTCGAAAATCGTAATGCTTGCAAATTAAAATCAAACAGAAAAATAAAATACTTTTGATGAAACGATTATGAGAAGTACAGATTCTAGGGATATCTACCTATCAAGTATAACATGTATGAATAAATTGATTAATTCCCAATTTAATTCCTCTTCGTAGTGAAACATCAGAAAAAGTATTATGAACTTCTTTGTTGGACAATTCATAAAGTAGATTAATTAATTACCTATCTCCGCTCGGTCTCAAGATGAATTAATTAACTCCATAATTCTACGGATCTAATCCTATAACTTATCTCCTTCAGTTACGACAAGAAATCAAATTATATTGTGAATATCTCTTTCCATTGAAAACCATTACGGTTACGTCTCAAGTAATCAACTAATTAATCCTAAGATGTGGACAACAAACTCAAGATTATGAATAAACACAAATTTCACAAACTACGAAGGGAAAGGGAAAATAATTCAAGTAATCAAACATGCATACAATGATAGTTCGAAACCCTAGAATCTTAAAAGGAAGTTTGTTACACATATTCATAGTAATATTCATTATAGAAAAATAAAACCTGAATTGCATAAAAACTTGGGTCTGAATGTCTTCCCACAAAATTCTGTCTTCAAACATAAACTCTAAAACTCTTGGAGATCTTCTAAATTCTTCAACTCTAAAATCTCTTAATTGCTCTACTGATTTCCCCACTTAAATTCGAATTTTACATGGCTATTTATAATAATGAAAGATGTATCAAACATCATCTAGGATTAGATATGTCTCTATCTTCAAATCAGGTTTAGATTAGGAAATCCCGCAGTAGCGTCGATCGTTGGAGATCAGCGTCGATCGACGCCCTTGAAACAACCTCATCAATTGAAGCACAACTTGCATTGATCGACGTGAGCTTTGTTTCCACAGCTTTCGTCGATCTCTCCTTCCTCTCGTCGATCGCTCCACCAAGATGTCTGCGTCCATCGACGTGCCTTGGCGTCGATCGACGTAGACCTGGAACTTTGAGCACCTTTCCGATTCTTCCCTATTTTTGACTAAAAACCTACATGATTCACCAAACACGATATTACGAGCACAAAAGCCAATCCATGCATGAAAAAGACACTAAAACAGTCTGAACATCACTCAATCAGTCAAAGAACAACTAGATAAGTTGGTAAAAACACTAACTTATCAACACCCCCAAACTTAAACCATTGATCATCCTCGATCAATTTGCAGAAAAGAAATCGAATCAAATGCAAATACAAGTGTGCAATGCCTCACAAGCTTCTTTGGCAATCCAAGTATCACTCATTCATATAAATCATGCAATTCAAACACATTCTCATTGTTAAATTATATAGGAGGCACGTCACCGGGCAGTGTTTGCACTCATCGCTCAATCAAATAAAGGGTTTGCGATTCACTCATTCAAGGTTTTAGTTTACCTCACCATAGGTTTGACAAATTTCTCATCTCTCCACTGCTTGTTAGTATGCCTTTTCAGGGAATCAGAAAGGTCTTTATTTGGTTGTAATGTGGCTTACCGAAAAGGTGGGATATATTTGGCTAAGTGATTCAAAGTATTGCAATCAAACCCAAAAATCCAAGCATATCATAACCACATAATTTTTTTCTTCTCATGCACAATTTTGTTCCTTCTCTTTTATAATTTCCAGGGTCCCTTAGAGCTTGTTTCAAACTTTTGTGAACTACAACATATGAGTTTTTCTCATTTTTCTCTTCTCTTTTCTTTCTTTTTTTACCAACGTTCACTTTTTCTTAATTTACCCATGGGAACCCCTATTTTTGCACACGGCCTCATATCACAATCCCACAATTCACACCATCCAATAAATCACAATCCTCTTATTCATCAACCCTTCTAATCAAAGAAAATTTTATTCAAGGCTCAAAGGGGCTACAAGTGGAAATTAAAGGTTAGTGTATGGGAGATGGGCTACGAAAGAACATGCCTAAAATCATTTTCACCCTATTACCACACTTAATGCAACCTCAAGAGAGAAATTCGTCAAATTCTAGGAAGTAAGTTTAATAACCTTATCACTCATCAAACGAGAAAATGGCTCAAATTTCACACAGGTTAAAATTTTTTGTTACTCCTCAATAATTACCCAATTTTGAACAGTTATCATGCAAAAATTTAGATTTCAAAGATCAAGTTATCAAGCAAAATAGCTCCTATCATCGGCTACTTTATCACACAGATTATCATTCTCAATCAGCAAATATCTCGATTATCAATCAACAATTCTTATTCAAGGAAAGACAGGTCATCATTCTCAACACCAACATAATCAAAAGTAGTTCCGACTGTCTTATGTTCAAAACCTCCTAAAACATTGCTCAAGACTATTCAATTCAGAACTAGTACCACAAATCAAGAGTTCAAAATACTAATTTGAGTGAAAAGCCTTGCAGAGAGCAATTATTCACATTGAAGCAAAAGAACAAGGATGGTGATGGTTCAGAAAAAACAAAAAAGAAAAAAATTCGAAAATAAAATAAATAAATAAAATAAAACAAACATTTCGCTTTTGCGATCCTCATCCCCCCAAACTTGTTTCACTCGAAGGAGTGGACAAGTTTGAGAGTTAGATAGGAAAAAGGAAACGGTACCTCATTCCTCCTCCGGAAGATCCTCCATCTCTACATCAGGAGATGGCCAAACGGGAAGTCTCCGCCGACGGTCCTGGCGCTCACGCTGGTGGCCGAGGTAGACTGAGTCAGGCTGGGTGTTCAGGAGGAGGCGCTGCATCTGCATGACGAGGGTGTTGAGCCTCGTGGTCACGTGCTGACGAAACTCTGTCTGCCGGGTGTGCTCCTCTGTCTACAAAGCAGCCTGCTGCTGCATGAACTGATAGATCTTTGCCAGATCCACCGCGGAAGATGAAGACTCTCCCGCAACATGGCTGAACGAAGGTCCACCGGTATGGTCCGGAATCTTCTCTCCACCTCCATTGCGCTCCTCATCCTCATGCTCTGCTGGGGGGTCCACGGTGGTCGCTGGTCCGGCTGAGTTAGCGGTCGGTGACGAAGTCTGGAGGTGCCGGGTCCTCCTCGTAAGCCAACCATGAGCCGCATGTTGGCGGGTGTGCTCATCAACCAGTTATCATGGAAGTGATAATCTGTGACGTGCGTGAGCTCCCTCTGCGGAAGTGGGAACCTGTCCCCATTGGACATCCGCAAAGACCAATCTGCCTCCCTGGGTGAAAGCATCAACATCCAAACCAGATGCCCGGTCCCAAATCCTCGGCTGTCATTCTCGATAGCAGCATTGTCGGTCAAGTCGATCCCCACGTGCTCCGCATTCGGGGTAATCAATCTCCCGCTCCAAATGTTGCCTTTGGAGGCCTTGATTTGATGCCTCCAGTGGTCCATGACTAATGCCGCGAAGCTGAACTCTTCTCCCGTCAGCATGCAGTAGATGGCGTACAGCTCCCCCACTCTCGCCTTGGCGCATTCATGTCTACCAGTGATAGACACCCCCATGCACCTCTGAAGATAGCGGAACATGGGGTTGTTGATGGAAGAAGCTTTCACATTTCCCGAGTCGAACTATCGTAAATCCTCCTTTGCTTCAGCTGCAATTTGACTCCAAAATTGGGCAATGTCAAAACTCGGGGGAAGAAAACCATTCCCATTTTTCGGACTCCCCAAATGCATTCAAGCACATCCCTCGGCATCTCATTGTGTTCATTTAGAAGTTGGAAGGAGATGGTGGTAGGCTCCGACTCCGGTTGAACCTCGTAGACATGGAGTGAGGCAAGAAATTCTAGCACATGCGATGGGTATGTCGGCCACAGCGCTGTCATCCATACACTCCTGTCTACTTTCTCCAATAGAGCCTCCACATCAGCTCGAATCCCCTGCCTGTTCATCGTCTCAGAGCATGGGTAAAGTGTCTTCCGGACTGTGAACTCTGAGCTTGTGAATTTTATGTATCATTTTTCTGCAGCCCGGTTGGCAAAGGTGGGTCGAAAGTCCATAATGAACTGTAAGGGTAGTAGGAAAAATGTCAATACTCATCACTGTACTTCACAAAAATTCCCACACATTACTACAACAAAATTTTGCAGTTATCCACAAAATGCATCTACCCAAGCAAAATTGGTTCGACATTCATGCAATTCATACTCCATCCTAGCATATTCCATCCTTAATTGAAAGAATTTCACCCAAAAATGGCAGGAATAGAAAATCAACCCCCCAATCGAAATTATCCCCAAACAAGCAAAAGTCATTTCGATCAAATCCAAAGCTACACATTCACCACAAGCAAGTATATCAACTAGAACAACTACCCATATCGAATAATCATGATGAGTTGCAACGAAATCAACAAAAAGGCAAACATTTAGACTAGGGCTATAAAGTTCAATTTTCATTAAAATCATGCTCAAATAATACAAAACACATGAAGTAATCAAAGTGGAAGGATTTAGAATACATACTTGGGGTGTAGCGGCGAAGTTATGGAGAAAAATTTTCGATGCGGGTGTTTTGGGAGAAAAAAAAAATCGTGCGTGTGTGTTTGTGAGGAAAAATGAGGGGAAATGGGTTTAAAACCCTTCTCTATTGCTCCTCAGAAAAGCTCGCATCGATCGATGAAGGCCCCTCATCGATCGACGCGGACAAAAAACTCTCATCGATCGATGCAGAAGGACGTTGATCGACGTGGCCAAGAAACACACATCAATCGATGCCAAATGGCAGCGATCTACATGGCCCCGACAGGGCACTGGACTCGAAACAAAAAAATTAAAAAATTTACTGAAAATACTAAATCCTAATGACTCAATTAGACTGAATTAAAATAACGAGAGTAAAGAAAGCAGTAAACTGTTAGGTTACCTCCCAACCAGTGCTTGGTTTTATGTCGCTAGCTCGACAATACCTGGACTTTCATAGGCGATTCAAGTAGTACTTCTCCACCGCTCCGACTTGGAGTGGGGTGTAGTACGGTTTAAGGTTCTACCAGTTCACCTTGAAGTTTTTCCCATCTTGGCCAGCCAGCTCAACTACACCGTTCAGAAATTGACAGATCACGGTGTATGGTTCAGCCCATTTTAATTGCAACTTTTCGGGCATGAAGCGGAGACGAGATTTGAAGAGGAGGACTTTGTCACCTGATTGAAATGTGAGCGAATCCCCTTGTCGTGAAACCTCTTTGCTCGTGTTTTGTAAATGACATTGTTCTCATAGGCTTCATCCCTAAAATCTTCCAGCTCGTTCAATGCCATGGCGCGCTCTTCTGCAGCCGTCTTCCAAACCAGATTCAAATCTTTCACTGTTCTCCAAGCCTTGTGCTCCATCTTAACGGGCAGGTGACAGGACTTCCCAAAAATCAGCTGATACGGTTACGTCCCAATGAGCGTTTTGTGGGCGGTGCGGTATGCCCATAATGCCTCATCAAGTATTGCCGCCCAATCCTTTCTTTGCTTCACCGTCTTCTCTAAGATTTTCTTGATTTCTCGGTTGGACAGATCCGTCAGCCCATTCTCTTGAGGGTGATATGGGGTGGTGACGCGGTGCTTGACTCCGTACCTCGCGAGAAGAGAAGCAAGCTATTTGTTACAAAAATGGGATCCCCCATCGCTTACCAAGGCTCGTGGCATTCCAAATCTCGTCATGAGCTTTTGTAGGAATTTGATGATAACTTTGGAGTCGTTGGTGACTGTTGGTACGGCTTCAACCCATCGTGGCACGTAGTCCACTGCCAATATAATATATGAGAACCTTTGGGATGGCGGAAAAGGTCCCATGAAGTCGATCCCCGAAACATGAAAGATTTGGACTTCAATAACCGGAGTCTGTGGCATCTCATCCCTCCGCAAGATGTTGCCGGTCCTTTGGCAGCGATCACAACTCGTAATCCATCCACGATAGATCTCGTAGATAGATGGCCAATAGAATCCGCTTGCAAGAATTTTGAATGTCGTTCGGTTGGCTGAATGGTGACCGCCACTAGGAGTTGAATGGCAGGCTTCGATGATTTGTTGCCATTCAGATTGGGGCACACAACGGCGAATGACTCCATCAGCACATCTACGCCAAAGGGATGGATCCTCCCAATAATAGAATCTGACATCGGGCAGAAACTTCTTCTTCGCATATGGAGAAGAGTCCGGAGGAAGTACGCCGCCGACCAAGTAGTTGGCGAAATCCTCATACCAAGGTGTTTTGAACTCATACATCTCTTTCAAATCCCTAAGAGCATAGATCTGTTCGTCGGGGAATGTTTCTCGGATCATCATCTGCTGATCATCCCCTTCAACTGGTGGCTCGAGTCGTGACAAGTGGTCGACGATCACATTCTCACTCCCTTTTCTGTCCTTGATCTCCAAATCAAACTCTTGCAGCAACAATATCCACCGGATCAATCTAGGATTGGCATCTTGCTTCGCGAATAGATATATTATGGCTGCATGGTTAGTGTAGACAATCGTCTTCGAACCTATCAAATACAACCGGAACTTGTCAAATGCATACACAACCGCGAGCATTTCCTTCTCTGTAGTGGTGTAGTTGCATTGGGCCGGATTCATGCTCTTGCTGGCGTAGTGAATCACATGGAAATGTCTTCCTTTCAGTTGCCTCAAGACTGCCCCAACAGTGTAGTCACTGGCGTCGCACATCAATGTGAATGGCTCATCCCAATCTGGCGAGGTCAAGACCGGCGCAGTCACTAGTGCCTCTTTCAGTCTCTCAAAGGCCTTCAAGCACTCGTCATCAAAAACGAAGGAAACATCCTTCTCCAGCAGGTTGCACAAAGGCCGAGATACCTTTGAGAAGTCTTTGATGAACCTCCTATAGAATCCAGCATGGCCTAGAAAACTTCAGACTGCTTTGACACTTGTTGGTGGTGGCATCTTTTCAATGGCTATCACTTTGGCTCGGTCTACTTCTAGTCCTTCAGCTGATACTCGATGTCCCAACACAATTCCCTCTCGCACCATGAAGTGGCATTTCTCCCAATTGAGGTATAGGTTTGTCTCGGTGCATCTCTCAAGTACAGTAGCTAGATTTTGCAAACAAATATCAAATGAGCAACCGAAAACTGAGAAATCATCCATAAATACCTCCATGACATCTTCGATCAAGTCTTGGAAGATTGCCATCAGGCATCTCTGGAAGGTTTCCGGTGCATTGCATAATCCAAAGGGCATTCGTCGGTAGGCGAATACTCCGTATGGGCAGGTGAATGCAGTCTTGTGCTGGTCTTCTGGCGCCACAGTTATCTGGTTGTACCCTGAGTAACCATCAAGAAAGCAATAAAAAGGGTAACCGGATAATCTATCAAACATTTGATCAATGATAGGAAGAGGAAAGTGATCCTTGCACGTGGAGTTGTTTAAGGCTCGGTAGTCAATGCAAAATCACCATCCCGTGATCGGTCTTGTCGCAACTTCCTCTCCATCATCATTCTTCACTATCTGTATCCCCCCTTTCTTAGCTACTACTTGTGTAGGGCTCACCCACTTGCTGTCGGAAATCGGATATATCACGCCATGGTCTAGGGTTTTGAGAACCTCCTTCTTTACGGCTTCTTGCATGATGGGATTCAGTCATCGCTGTGCTTGTTGGGAATTATCTTGTAATTCTCCCCTTAGGATCATATTTGTAATAGGTTTTGTTGAATCAAAGCCTTAGCATTTGGTCAATCATTGCTGAATTCTAGCATAGTGTAGCAACTCTTGTAATGTTCTGTATAGGCTAAGTATTGAGTTGTAACAGATTAGGTTTTTAGAAGTGTTCCTAGCAGATAAAGAGGACTGCAAAAGAAGGTTAGCATTCGCCAGCACATCGCAAATTGCTAAGAGCGTTAGCAATCAGGAATTGAAGGAATCAGAGATAATGTGAGCAACTGCTGAAAAGTCAGCAGTCCGACACCCATCTAGCAGATTGCTAGGGAAGATTAGCAGATCGTTTTGAAGAAGCTTAGCAAAGCGAGACAACCAACAACAACTGCTACAGTACCGTTCTGACAGACGTACACACAAAGGATAAAAGCATTCCCAAAGTAGTTCGGAAAGCTCTGTTCGATGCTAGAAAGAACAGATAAAGTCGAACCACTCTTGGACAAAGGAACCGTTGTGTCTAATGGGTATGGAGATTCAAAGTTTGAATCTCTAGGTATAAAAGACAAGTCCAAAAGTGAGAGAAGACTACTGTTTTACTCACTCTCTGCTCACGAACTCATATTCAAGAGATTCCTCAGACAAACAAAGAAAAAGCAGTCACGAGAGCATTAACAAGACAAGAAGATTCTTTAAAGCTCTCAACCACCGAGTGTCCCCCACATTCAAGATCTGACACTCAAGAGGTTAATTGAATCCTTTTTAAGGTTCAATCATTGGGATTTCTTCCGATCTTGGAAGAATTCAACAGTCATTTCTATCAAGATCTGACTCCGATGGGCATCTTGCCAAAAACAAATAAGTTCAGGAGAAAACTCTAAAATCTCCCATCACTATCAGTGAAAGTCAAGTTTTACAAAGGTGTCGCCACTGACTTGACTGTAGCTGGGTCTGACTAAGGATTGCGAAGTATCGGAGAATAGTTGTGGAGTAGCCAGTTCGAAAGCTCACTGACCTACTACACAGGAAAGAAAATTCCTTGTACTTTGTATACTTTCTTAGTGAATTCTTAGCATTTCGGCTAAGGAGTGGACGTAGATCTTTTGATTGAACCACTATAAACTTGGTTTCGTTATCTTGTTTTACTATTTTATTGCTTAACTATTGAACTGTGCTTTTAAACCTAGCAACAGAGTTGCTAGTGTATAACTATAAGAAAACCTAAGTCTAGTTGGGCTAAAACTCTATGAAAATATCTTAAAAGTGCAAGTGAACGCTTAATTATTCCGCTGCAATTCGTGTGAGAGTTTTATCTTAATCTCGACGACTCTGATCTTAGGGACCAACAAGTGGTATCAGAGCAGGAGGTTGAAAAACAGACTGCTTCTGAGTCGCTTAAGACCTAGATCTTAGCTTTCCTTGCGCTGTCACTCTATTTTCTGTGTTTGTTTAGCTCAGGTCATAGATACCAAGATGACAAATCACGATCTTCCCAAGTATAACAAGGAGAAGTTCGAGTTATGGAAGACTAAGGCCATGATTCAACTCCAAAGTATCCATCCAGAGATGAGGGACGTGCTGGAGAAAGGGCCAATAGAAATCTTGAAGGTCAATACCTCAATAATCCCACCCACTGAAGGTCAACCACGTCCGGAGATGGTACCAAAGCCGTATGGAGAATGGATGCTAGAAGACAAGAAAGGAGGCCAGCTGGAATATGTAGCAATGAAGCTAATCATTGACTATCTACCCCCTTGATGGCAGACAAAATTTTGGAAAAGAAGACAGCCAAAGCAATGTGGGATTATGTGTGCAAATGCTCTGAGGAGACTGAGCAGATGAAACAAAACAAACTCCAAGTGGCTGTGGATAAGTATGAGTCATTTTCAATGAATCTTGGAGAAACCATTCAATCATTGGAAGATAGATTCAATACAATTGTGGGCGAGCTAAAAAATGTGGGCAAAACCTATGACAATGGGGAGATGAACAACAAAATAATATCCAAACTCTTCCCAAGAAGCGATTGGTTTGTTAAGATGACAAGCCTCAGTGAGAAAGATCTCAGTCAAATGTCGACTGCTAAAGTGTTTTCACAGTTGAAAGCCCATGAGTTCATAATCCAGCAATCTAAGAAAAATGAGGCTGCTATGGCACAACCTACTACATCAAATGATGGAAACCATGAGGACTTGGCATACTTTGTCAAGAAGGATGGACACAAGTGGAAGTCCCTTAGAATGCCGTTCTACAATCAGGAGAGAGTTACACCAGCATCACCAGCAAAAGAGACTGCTTAAACCTCAGGTTCCCAACCTTTTGATTTAAAGATCAGTGAACTGGAAGAACAAATGAAGAAGCTCCAAAAGTTGATGACAGAAGCCAAAGCTGAGAAGGAAGCTAAAGAGGCTAAGCAAACATCAACATCTTCTCGCTCAGCAGAGCGAAAGCCCAGGACCTGCTTCGAGTGTGGATTGCCAGATCACCTTAAACATGAGTGTCCAAGGGTTAGCAAAGAGGAAAGAGATCGCTTGAAGCAGCGCTTTGAGAAGCGTGCCATCAAAGCTGTAACCAGAGCATTGCTGACGAGGACAGAGGTACCTGACATCCCAGATGACGATGAGGAGTACTACTATTCCTCTGAAGAAGAAGATAATGAGGAAGCTCTGCTCGTCCTGATGGCAAATATTTTCGAAGATCAATTTGCTAATGCTGATGCTGAGCAGAGTGGTGAATCAGCTCTAGCCGCTGAAGAAAATTAGGTACCAATTACCAACATTTCTAGCATTGTAGTCATGGATGAATCGGAGGAATCTTTTCCAGATTCTGAGGAAGATTACTTGACGAAGCTTTCAATTGAATTCTCTAAGATGTATGAGATCAAAAATGCTATTTTTGGTGAAAATGCCTCACTATAATTAAATGTTCAATCCTTGACCGAGGAAGTCGAAAGACTAAGGTTAGACAGTGACGAACTTTTAAAACTGAAAGCAGATTTCTTTCAACTTTCAGAAAATTTTCAAAAAATAGAGAAAGAAAATCTTGCTTTGAAAAGTAAACCTAGAGAGGAATGCATTTGTACGTATACATCCAGCAAGGAAGTTCTCAATGCCATTGTAAGCCAACAAAGACATCATAAAGATAAGTCTGGCCTTGGATGTGAATCCTCTATAAAGATTCTCGATACTCATGCTAGCTCCTCTAAGCAGAAACCGATCTTATTTGTTTTTGCTGGGAATATCGTTGTTGACAAAGGAAAAGGGAAAGTCACTGCTGAATCTTCAAATGCTAAGCGAGATGCTAAGTAGAAGAATGGACATAAGCAGAATGCATCTGTTAAGTCTCAACAGAGGTTCCAGCTGGAGTCTGCTAAGCATTCGTCTGCTACATCTCAGCAGAGGTTCCAATCAGGATATTATAAACATTCATCTGCTAGACCTCAGCAGAGGAACCAAAAGATGAATGCTAAGCACGTATCTACTGGACCTCAGCAGATAATCCAAAGGACGAATACTAGGTACGTACCTGCTGGACCACAACAGAGAAATCAGAGAGCGTATGCTAAACCATATTCAGTTACATCAAGGAATGTTCAGCGTTCTGTTTCTAACGCAAGGATAGAAGATCCTACCTTTCCCAAGGGCAAGCAAGTTCATTATACTGCTGTAAGACCGTCGTATCAGCAGAACATTCTACATAGGAGAAACACCTATGTAAGGCCTGAGCCTAACTTATTTTCATTTCAAAAGGCAAGGATGGCTAAGCACACCACATCACCTAGGTCTAGCAATGTTGAGCATAACAAGCCTAAGGTCGAGAAGGTGGTGAAGGGTGAAATCAAGAAGAAAATCTTGAAGATCACCAAAATGTGGATTCCAAAAGGAATCATGATCCATGCTAATCCCGAAGGACCCGAAGCTAAACGGGTATCTAAATCAACTTAATTGATTATTTTGCAGGGACAGGATCCAAGTACTAAGGCATCTTACATAGAAAATGAATGGATCCTTGATAGCGGGTGCTCCGCTCATATGACTGGGAATGAGGGGTTATTTTCAGACATTCAATGATTCCATTATGGCCCCAAAGTCAAATTCAGAGACAATAACGAAGGCAAAGTTATTGGAAGAGGGTGCATTGAGCATAATGGATTGAGAATCATCAACGTAGCACTTGTCTCCAACCTGAAGCACAATTTACTTAGCATAAGTCAACTATGCGAGAATGGGTACACTGTATCCTTTGTCAGTACTGGTTATTCTATTGCTGACACTGTTACAGGTGAAGTGAAGCTCAGAGGCATCTGCTAGGGTGGCCTATACATTGTTGATTGGCAGAGTGGTCAACAACATTCATGCTTCTTAGCCTTGAATAAGGAAGAGACAACACGGCTGTGGCACAAGAGGTTTAACCACTGTTCGGCAAAGAAGGGGTGTGCAAAGCATGTCAACAAGGAAAGCAGACCAGAGCTTCGTTTAAGTCAAATCCTGAGAAAAGCACGTCGCAAAGGATCCTAGAGCTACTACAGATGGATCTCTTCGGCCCTGTCAATCCACCCACTGTAAGTAAAAGATTGTATACTCTAGTGGTGGTTGATGACTTTTCCAGGTATACGTGGGTTCGTTTATTGAAGACCAAAGATGAGGTAAAGCTCATTCTACTGGAGTTAATCCTCAAGGAGCAAAACAACAAGGAAGTCACTGTGAAGCGGATTCGCTCTGATAATGGAACAGAGTCCTGTAATGGAGTACTTATGGATTTCTGTGCTGAAGCTGGTATTGCACATGAGAAATCCACCGCTAGGACTCCTCGGCAGAATGGGCTAGCTGAAAGAAGGAATCGGACGCTGAAGGAGGCCATTCGTTCAATGCTTGAAGACTCTAAACTATCTTCTAACTACTGGGGTGAAGGAGTGATGACGGCCTGCTATACAAAGAATAAGAGTGCTATTACTTGCAGATTTAACAAGACTCCCTATGAAGTGTACAACGATCGTAAGCCCTCTATAACTCATCTTCGTGCATTTGGTTCGCATGTTATATCCATAATAACGGGAAGTCGAAACTTAATACTTTTTTGCCTAAGTCAGATGAGGGTGTTCTTCTTGGATATGGTCACTCTACTCACAAAGGCTATCGAGTATTAAATAAGACTACCAGAATTGTGGAAATAACATGCAATGTTATTTTTGATGAGTCTACGTTAGTGCGCAGAGCCATTAAAGAAAAAGAGGATAACAATCATGAGACTAATGATGTCAATGATCAATTGTTCTTAAATTCTTTCGAAAATATGCGTATTGATCCGACTAAGTCTATGAATGACTGCAATCCAAACCAGACACACTTAGCAAGAGACCAGACTGCAGACCAGGCCAGTGATGCTAATGATCATGCTGAGGCCACACCTATTCATTTCAATGATAACCCAGATATCTTGGAGCTGCTTGATGACGAAGTGGAGGAGATATCAAGGTCAACTCCAAATGGTGAAGAAACAATAGATGCTACTGAAGGTCTTGGCAGAGGTGCTATTGAGATTCCAGCTGCTGAGGTACAAGTTGGAGAGGTTCCTGTTCATAAAGATCCCGTAGCAGAAATTCCAATTGTTGAAGTACCGGTTGCTGAAAAAGTCCCAACTGCTGATGAACATGCTGCTTACAATCCAGATGCTATGCACCAGGCGGGTGTTGAGGAGAACGTCGTAGCAGACAACGATCGAGCAGGGAAAGGAAATGCTAGAAGACCGGTCAGACCAACATGGTTGCGCGCTCATTCTCTTGAAGACGTTCTTGGAGACATCAATGATCCTATCCTTACGAGAAAAAGCAAAGCGATGCTTGCTTGCTATTTATCAAATGAGGAGCCAACCAAGGTGGAGGATGCTCTACGAGATCCAGATTAAGTGAACGCTATGCAAGATTAGCTTGATGAATTTACTCGCAATCACGTTTGGGATCTGGTAGATAGACCAAAGCATCAGAACGTTATTGGAACCAAGTGGGTGTTCAAGAACTAGAAGGATGAATCAGGCATGGTTGTCAGAAACAAAGCGCGTCTTGTAGCCAAGGGATATAGACAATGCGAGGGCATTGACTATGATGAGACGTTTGCTCCGGTAGCTCGACTGGAAGCTATCAGGTTGTTTCTTGCATATGCTGCATACCATGAATTCTCAGTTATGCAGATGGATGTTAAGAGTGCATTTCTGAATGGCGAGCTCAAGGAAGAAGTCTATGTTGAGCAACCACCAGGATTTGGGCATGGAAACCAAGTATACAGGCTAAGGAAAGCCCTATACGGCTTGAAGCAAGCACCACGAGCTTGGTATGGAACTTTATCTAAGTTTTTTCTCCATAATGGCTTCAAGAAAGGGAGGATTGATCAGACTCTCTTCTGAATTGAAGATGAGGGAAGCATTCTACTCGTTCAAATCTATGTAGATGATATCATCTTTGGATCAAATAATCAAGATCTATGTGACAAATTCTCCAAACTCATGATGAGTAATTTTCAAATGAGTATGATGCGGAAAATGTCGTACTTCCGTGGACTTCAAGTTCAACAATCCAGTGAAGGGATTTTCATTCATCAAAGGAGGTATACACGTGATTTAATTGTGAAGTACTGTCCAGAGAAGACCAAGAGTCTGCGGATTCCCATTAGCACTACGTGCATAGCAGCTATTGAGAAAGAAGGGGAATATGTAAATCCCACTCTTTATAGAGGAATTATCGGTTCTCTGCTATATCTCACTGCCAGCAGACTGGATATCTCATTTGCAGTCGGATTATGTGCAAGATATCAGGCCAACCCCAATAAGACGCTTCTACATACTGCGAAGCGAATTATTAGATACTTGAACTGCACAGAAGGTCTGGGGATTTGGTATCCAAGAGCCGATAGTCTGATTCTGAGTGGCTACTCAGACTCTGACTTTGGAGGATGCAAAATTGATAGGAAAGTACCAGCGGTACTTGTCAATTTCTTGGGCACAAGCTAATCAGCTGGTTCAGCAAAAAGCAGCATTCGGTAGCCACGTCGACTACCGAAGCAGAATACGTAGCTGCTGCTAGTTGTTGTTCTCAAATTTTATGGATAAGGCAACAATTAAAGGATTATGGGATTCCTCCTGAATGTGTGCCAATTTATTGCGACAACAATAGTGCCATCTGCATCACAAAGAATCCTGTGCATCATTCAAGGACAAAGCATATTGATATTCGACATCATTACATTTGAGATCCTCAGGAGAAGAAGAATATTGATATTCAATATATCTGCACAGAGGATCAGATTGCTGACATCTTCACAAAGCCTCTAGCAGAATCAAGATTCAAGGAAATATGTATAAAGTTGGGTCTTATGGAGTTAGATGATGCTGAAGGATGAGATGCTTTACTCACTCTCTATGAATTTCTTGGATTTCTGGAGGAAGTATGAAAAACATATCTCAACTTGTGCTTACTTGTTGCTAAGTATATCTGCTGAAGAAAAGTCTGCTAAGCCAACAGCAAAAATGAAGAACTCTTTTTAGATGGTCAGCAGAGATGATGGACCTGCTCAGCAGATGGGTCGAGTCAAGGTTTAATGTGCTTAAGTCTCAACATTTTTAAATGTTATTCTTGCCTGGAGGAGTTATTCAGTGTCTGTTAAGTTGATCTGTTGAAGTCTATGGAAATTATGTGAATACATGGAAGATGCAGAAGACAAGCTCATTGCAAGGAAAAGATAACATATCTTCATTAAAAAAAAACATTATTTACATTCAAAAAAAGGGGGAAGGATTACAAAGTCTTCAAAAGGGGGAGCGAGGTCTGAAAGGGATGAAGTTTGTTTCCCTCAGGTTCGAGCGACCTGCAGCTATGTCTGGAAACTGTTGCTCCAGCAACCAGCTCAGCAGCAGCCACACGGGAGGGGCGCCGACGGATATAAGGCGACGCACTCCCGGACATCCTCAAAGATGAAGGATGCCCAATCCACCTCAGCCCTATCATCCATGGCCATCATGGCCCTCCAGACCTCGGGGGAGAAGGAGAGGTCATTCTCATCATAGCCGACGACCATATTATGGATGATGCGGAACATCACCCAGTATGGAGTCCGGAGCCCGGTAGCCAAGGCCGTCGGGTTGAACTCAAATATGGGAGAATGCCTCCACATCTCCCAAGACGACCACTCGGGGGCCGACTCCCTTGTACGATAGTCAATAACTAATAAAGGACCCCGGCGAAGGCCGAAGTCCCGAGCGAAGGATGCGGCTGTCCAGCGGACGAGCCTTCCTTGGAAGAGACCATAGATGGCGCCTTCCTCCTGCACACACGAGCGTAGGAATTCCTAGAGGTGAGCCTCCTGGAAGTGGCGAGGAGTGGAGCAGACGAACTGCTTTAGGCCATTCTGGCGGACGGCGGCCATCACCTCCTCGGCCACCATGTAGTCAGACTCATACTCGGTGTACAAGCCTGACTCATTGAGTATCTGGTTCCTCTGGATGTCAATTCCTTGAGGTGATTGCATGATTACAGACGAAGTATTTTTAATTACTAGGAAGAGTAAGTGTTGAAAGGAGAAATGTGAAGATGAAGATCATAACCAAGGATGGTATTTATAAGGGGAATAATGATCATATTCCCTCATAATGACTGACTGGAAAATCTTTCAGAAGATCGCATCGATTTATTCGATTTCTTGTAACTCGAAGCGTTGTGAGAAGAAGAATCAACAAGTGTGCATGGAAGGTCTAATCAAGTCAACAGTAACGAAGGTGGTCATATCAGCAAAAAGCTCGAGATACTCTCTATTATTTTGAATGCTGAGTTCGAGCAGATGTTTCAATGGTATGATTTCAAGCACCACGAAATCAGCTCTAATGATGAAATCTTTTACCTTCACCAGCACATCTTCCACGATGCCTCTCGGGTAAGACACCGATCGGTCAGCCATCTGAAGTGAGATTGTCGTGGGCTTAATGTTTCCGATCTTGAACCGCTTGAAAATTGACAACGGCATCAGGTTGATTGATGCACTTGAATCGCAGAGAACTTTCTGGAAGGTCTCCTCTCGATGATGCAAGAGATTGTGAAGGAGCCCGGGTCCTCCCTTTTGATTGGCATCTTCTTTTGAATTATGGCGCTGCATTCTTGAAATAGGTTGACCGTCTCATGCTCCAAGAAGGGTCTTTTCAAAGAGATCATGTCTTTAAGAAACTTGATGTATTCGGGCATCTCTTGCAGGGCTTCGACCAATGGAATGTTGATATGCACTTTCTTCATAGTTTCCAAGAAGCGTGCATACCTCTCGTTCATCTTTGTCTTGGCAAACCGCTGCGGATATGGCAGAGGAGGTATCTTCAGTGGCGGAATTGGAGCGAACACGTGGATCCATGTCGGTCGACGTGGCTTTCGGTGCTGCATCGATCAATGGAGATGTTGCATCGATCGATGGAGATGCGTTTGCGATGGCTTCTTCATCCTGCTCGGATTCTTTCTCTGCCTGCTTTGGCCCTTCATACGACTTTCCCCCTCTCAGAGTTATGACATTCACCTGGTTCCTCTAATTTTGATTCTTAGGGTTGACCCGAGTGTTGCTCAGGAGTTGTCCCGGCTTGTGTTGAGCTCCGAGGGCATAGGCAATCTGGCTGACCTGGTTTTCTATAATCTGCACTTGCTTCTGCACCTGATCAACCTTAATGTTCACGCCCGAGATTTCTTGCTCCAGCTTGGCTACCTTATCAGTGGAGCCTTGCATGAATTTGGCCAGAATCTCCTCGAGATTAGGCTTCTTCTTCTCCACTACTGCTCCATCTTGTAGGACAAATCCCGGTGGTGGCTGCTCCGCGGCTTGAGGGTTCGCTTTGGAAAATCCAGGGTGATTCCTTGCATGATTATAAGTAAAGGGCTGGTTATGTTGTTGATTGTGTTGCTAATATTCTCCTCGGTAGTTATTTTGATAACCACCCCTTCGGATGAAGTTTACCTCGGCACCATCCCCCTCAGGTGGAGCTTGCACTGTCTCTACTGCAGCAACTGTTTCCTCTTGCTTCAGTGCAGCAAACTCTTCCTTTAGCTTTATCAACTCGGTTGCCAAATCTGGTTGTTCGGCAACTTTCTCCACCACTTTCTCCACCGCTTTTACAAGTCCAGTTCGACTTGAGGACCACCGTTGAGTTTTGTTGACCATCTTATGGAAGAATTCCATGGCCTTCTTTCTGCTTTTCGTCATGATGGTGTCTCCTAGTGTGGTTTCCACCAACTTGACGGTCTTATCATTGAGTCCCTCGTAGAATGCTTCTGCCTGTTCTCCTGGTGCAAAGCCATGTCCGGGACAAGATCTCAGTAGCTCTTTGAACCGCTCCCAAGCCTCACTGAAGCTCTCATCGTGTCTTTGAGAGAATCTGATGATTTCCTTCCTTCTCTGCCTGATGACGTTCGGAGGAAAGAAGTTTTCCAGGAATTTATTCCGTAGTTCAGTCCGTGTACTAATATTTTCTTTGTCCAGTGCAGTGAACCAAGACTGTGCCTTATCCCTCAGAGAGAATGCGAACAGACGCATTCGGATGGCACTCTTGCTGACTCCTCCGATTTTGATGATATTACAGAGCATAAGAAACTTATCTAGATGTGCGTAAGGATCCTCAGTGGCTCTTCCTCCGAATTGATTTTGCTGCACCATATCACCAATCCGGTCTTCAGCTCAAAGTTGTTGGCATTGATTCCAATTCTGAAGTCTGTCTCCCTGAACCGAGGTTTATATTGGTTCTGCATAACCTCCTCTTCTTCCTCATCATTAGATACCTTTAGCTGATTCGAGTTGTCATCCTCTTCATTATCGAGATTGTCGTCAAACAGTGGGTTGCAGCGAAGATCCCTATTATTCTGATTGTTCCTCTCGAGGTCTCTTTCCTGATTTAGATGTTGGATTTGTGCCCTCATAGCTTGAACTTCTTAGAGAAGCACAACTTGATCCTCTGCAGTCATCATTGGTGGAGGTGGTTAATCAATTGGCGGTGGTACGTTATCTCCCATTGCTTGATTGCTCAAGCTTTCCTGGGCACGCCTATTCTTTCAGATCTTTCTGCACGTGGCTTCGATGTCCGGGTGATAATAAAGCGGGTCCTTTCCTTTAGCTCGTACTCATGCACTACCTGTACAGCAAAGGAGGTAGTGATGTAAGACTAAAAATAAAACGAAACGAACTGAATTTGAAAAGCTGAAATTGTGAAAACACTACAGCGTCGATCGATGGCTATTAGCGTCGATCGACGTGGAAGTGATAACTGCATCGATCGACGTGGGTGTCACGTCGATGGACGTGAACAAAAAAAGTACGAAAATTTAAAGAAGAGCACGAAAATTACAGCCTAAATCAATATTTTGATCACAGAATTAATAGTAAGATTATTTATATTCTTTACCCGGCAACGGCGCCAAAATTTGATCACTAAAATTATTTAACAGTGACTTAGCAAAGCTAATAATATAGTGGCAAATAAAATTATCGAATCCCATGGGAAAGAAGTAACGAAAAACCTTAAGTACTAAATCAGAAATTCTCAAAATACTTGTTAGGAAAAATCAAATTTTGGGTTTTGTTTATTTCGAAAATTGTAATGCTTGCACATTAAAATCAAACAGAAAAATAAAATGCTTTTGATGAAACGATTATGAGAAGTATAGATTCTAGGGATATCTACCTATCAAGTATAACATGTATGAATAAACTGATTAATTCCCAATTTAATTCCTCTTCGTAGTGAAACATCAGAAAAAGTATTATGAACTTCTTTGTTGGAAAATTCATAAAGTAGATTAATTAATTACCTATCTCCGCTCAGTCTCAAGATGAATTAATTAACTCCATAATTCTACGGATCTATTCCTATAACTTATCTCCTTCAGTTACGACAAGAAATCAAATTATATTGTGAAAATCTCTTTCCATTGAAAACCATTACAGTTACGTCTCAAGTAATCAACTAATTAATCCTAAGATGTGGCCAGCAAACTCAAGATTATGAATAAAGACAGATTTCACAAACTACGAAGGGAAAGGGAAAATAATTCAAGTAATCAGACATGGATACAATGATAGTTCGGCCCACATGACTGGAGAAAGAGATTTACTCTCGCAGTTGGAAACGGCGAGAGGACCCCCTGCGGTTTTTTGGTGATGATTCAAAGGAGAGAGTTATAGGCAAGGGATGCAAGAAATACAACAACATAACCATGGAGAATGTGTCCCTGGTCAGCAACCTCAATTATGATCTACTGAGTAGTAGTCAGCTTATCCAAAGTGGATATGAGGTAACCTTTGTCGAAGCTGAGTGCCTAATAAAAACAAGGACTCCAAAGAAGTCATATTGAAAGGAATCTGGAAAGAGAGTCTTTACATTGTGGATTGGGAGAGCGGCCAAGCTGACACTTGCCTTGTCACAACAAGCTCGTCCCAAGAAGGCACAAAATGGCTGTGGCACAAAAGGCTGAGTCACTTAAACTTTCAATCGATCAAACATCTTGTCATGCATAAGCTAGTTGAAGGACTTCCACCAACCAGATTCAAGAAGGAAAGAGTTTGCAGAGCGTGCAAGATGGGGAAGCAAACTAAAGTTTTATTCAACAAACACCCCATCAGAGTGAGCACAAACTGAATCTTGGAGCTGCTCCACATGGATCTATTTAGACCAATCAAGCCACCCACCATTGGACGAAAGAGATTCACTCTTGTAGTTGTCGATGACTACTCGAGGTACACATGGGTGAGGTTACTAAGACAAAGAACGATGTCAAGCTCCAACTGCCACAACTGATTTTGCAAGTGCCGAACAACAAAGTAGTGACCATAAAGATGATAAGGTCAGACAACGAAACTGAGTTCTGCAACGGACTATTGATGGATTTCTGCACAGATGCTTGAATTGCACACGAGAAGTCAGCTCCGAGGACCCCTCAACAAAATGGCCTTGCTAAGAGAAGAAATTGCACACTCAAAGAAACAGTAAGGACCATGTTTTCAAAAGTAATTGAGCGAAGGATACTGGGGAGAAGTATTGATGATGATATGCTATACTCATAATAAAAGTGCCATCAATATTTGTCATCACTAAACTCCATATGAGGCCTACAATGGTCGTAAGCCTTCTATAGCTCATTTTTGTGCATTCGGTTCACTATGTAACATTCACAATAACGGAAAGTCAAAATTGAATATCTTTAGTCCTAAGCCTGATGAAGGAGTGTTCCTCAGCTATAGACATCCTTCATGCAAGGGATATAAGGTACTCAACAAGACTACGGGACTAATGGAAGTAACATGTTGTGTTGATTTTGATGAGTCTATTCTAGTGCGCAAGACCTTAAAAGAACTGGAACTCGATACTCGTGATATCAAGGATGTTAATGAGAAACTTATTTCTGAAATAGAAGATGCTAATAAAGTTTCTCGGACTAGATCGATGAACGAAAATTAAGTAATCCAGAGGATTTGGCTGGATTACAACATGCCGATGAGGCCGATGATGATATAGTTCTTGCTGAGGCCATAGATTCCCTAACAATTAATGCAGGTGCAAATCAAGGGGGAAGTCAAATTCAAGCTGAAAGTGACTCTAGTGAGACTGAGTTTGGTGGAGATGAAGATTACCAACCTGTAGACAATCCAGAAGGTCAAGGACTAGAGATCATGGAAGCAAACACTCAAGAAGAGCGATTAAACCCAGTGGTGGAGGATCAAGCTTCAAGAGAGGACGGTCTTTGATAAACACTTAATTTGTGCATTTAGTGCTGTGAATTTGCTAGCTATTTGCCTTGGATCAAATCGATCAGTGATATTTCGATGCTTAATTCATATTCTTTTAGGAAATCTTACGTTTGGTTTTGTTTTGGGTCGTCTATGCAGGTTTCACGTACAATCAAGTTGTTTATAGGATATAATTGAGTGCTAGGGTGCCAATCGGTGCTTGTTTGCATCGGGAAGAGGAAGAAGTCAGAAAAGGACCGAAGAAAATTATAATTTCTGCTTGTGACAGAAATGGCGACCCAAATTACAAACTTAGCGGTCGCGAGTTTGCAATCTGGTCGCCAAATCTGTACTTTACTTATTTTCCTACGGTGCAAAAACGGCGACAAACACATAGATGACGAAAGTCATTTCTACTTTACAGGTCACCGAACGTGTATTAAAGCCTAAAAATTGATGTAATCTCTGTATCTTTTTTTATTCACACAAGATAGGTATAAGAATACGAAGATTTAAGATTTAGGATTGAAGACTATGGTTTTTAGTTTTATGTTTCCCATATCTATCGCTATTTTGTTTTCTTTGTTGATGGAATTTAGCATGTCTGGCTAAATCCACTTTGAGTTCTAGGCTTTGAAACTTGATGAATTTTATGCACATTTATTTAATTAATTTTCCTTTTCCATTCGCATTTTAATTATCCTGTGTTTGATTAATTGCTTTATATTGGCCATTGGTGGCAATTTGAATGATATTTCTTGAACTGAGAGGTCTAGGATTATCAATAGGTTTTGCAGAATAATTAGATTTGATTATTTGAATATCTGAGAGGAATTTGAATTATTAAAGGGTTTAGAAATTTGAGGTTTTTAATTGAGAGTAAAAATTCTTCATGCGCATCCGAGAGGAGTCATTAAGATTTTTATATCAATGTTATGGTTTAGAATTCGAGAGAATCGTCTGATAATATTTTCATGATTAACAAATGAGTTTGGAAATTAAATTGGAATTGGATTGAACAAATGCTTTGAATAATTATTTATCATAGTGGATTATCTTGGAATCTAGTTTTCTCTGTATTTTTCTAAATCAATATTTTATTTCTGTTTAAATTATTTACTTTCAAGATTGCCTAAATTAATAAACCAACCATTTTTATCAAAGTTTCTAAATAGTAGTAAAATATATTTGTTATAGTGCTTGATTTTATTCCGAGCCTGGAATCCTTGTGTTGGATATAATTTATTGCTTGCCATCTACAATGGTCTATACACTTGTAGAATAATGTGTTGCAAAACACGCAATCAAGTTTTTGGCCTCGTTGTCGGGGATTGCATAGATTTATAATTAACAATTTTTCTGATATTAAGCCACTAATCTAGATTTTATATTACATATATTTTATTTTTATTTTCTTTGTTGACCACTTCTGATGTTTCCTTTCAGGTAGTATATGCGAACTAGATTGAATGGTCCTCCACTTGAGCCTATAGATCCGGAGATCGAAGCTACTTGTCGATAGAATTCTGCCAGAAGAAGATTAGCATTCCCTATGGCTGATAATCATGCAGCGCAGATTGCAGAGTTGCAGAGGCAACTACAGGAGATGAATCTCAAGCTCCAGGAGCAGGAAGCTCAAGCAGTGCCTTACGATGCAACGATCGATGACATGTATGAGCCTATGACTGACCAGCATTGCCATGCTGACTTTGGGCTGAAGGTGAACACATTGAGTTTTTAGTTGAAGACTGGGTTCATTCATACAGCTCAACAGAATCAGTTTGGAGGGTTGCCTTTTGAAGAACACCATGTACACATCTATTCCTTTCTACTACTGTGTTACATGGTCAAGCAGAATCAGGTGCCTATTGACTACATCAGACTGAGGTTGTTTTCCTTAATAGTGCGAGATAAAGCCCTGTCTTGGAATCTATCAGTGAACCACAGTTAAATCACGACACCAGAGGAGCTCTACAGTCAATTTCTGATCAAGTTTTTCCCGTCGAGCAAGACTATCAAGCTGCAGACTCAAATTGCCCAGTGAAGGCAATTTTCTGGAGAGTCTCTCTATGAGGCATGGGAGAGTTAAAAGGATCTTCTTCGTGCTTGCCCTTGTCATAGATTCACTGAAAAACAACAATGTGCTGCTTGTGTGGGGGGCTTGACAACGAGACTCAGAAGCATGTAATTGCTTCTGCTGGAGGCACTATAATTTCTAGACCTCCTAAGCAGAGTATGAAGCTTCTGGAAACTATGGCAAAGAGTGAGTATAACAGGCATGCAGATAAAAATGAGCGCAAAGTGGAAGCAGTTGATGAAACTGGATATTTTGCTATTAAAGTTAGATTGATGAGACAGGAGGTAGCTGTTTCTACTAAATCACTGGAGACCCGTCTGAGTAAGCTGGAGAATAATCAACCTCAGTATGGGTTTCATCAAGGGGCTGAAGTTCAGGTTGAGGATTTGAATTATGTCAATCAGAGGAACTTCAACAACAATAAGGGGTATTTGACAGGCAACATGGTCTATCACCCCAACAACAGGAACCACCCCAGTTTCTCCTACGCTAATCCGAATAATTCAATGTAGCCCCCACCTAGGTTTTTTGTAACCAATGGGGCGATTTATGAGCCTAAGGAGCCTAACATGAAGGAACTCCTCACATAATTTATTGCAGTTTCTAATGCCAAGAAAACAAGTTGGAGGGGGATGTTACGGAGTCGCAGACTGGCATGGGGGATATGGGAAAGCATATAAAGCAGATCGATTCTCAGATTTCCCAGATTGCTAATGTGATTGGCAACCAGTACACTCCTGGACAGTTCCCTAGTAATACTGTGGTGAACCCGAAGGATCCTTGTAAAGCCATTACGACTCGTAGTGGAAACGCATATAAAGGTCCATCTGTTCCAGCTGCTATGCAACCTGAAGCCACACTGCTTGGTGATGTTCTCTGTCCCCTTCCCACAGAGGTTTGCCAATAAGCAGAAGGAGGAGAGATATAAGAGATTTTCGGAGCACATGAAGAAAATCCACATTAATTTACCTCTTATTGGAGTTGTGCAGGAAATTCCAGGGTACATGAAATTTTTTAAGGACATGGTTACCTAGAAGAAGCCGTTTGGAGCATTCGAGATAGTCAATCTTTTAGAGGAATGCAGTGCGATAATTCAGAAGAAGATTCCAGTCAAAAGGGCGGATTCAAGCTGTTTTACAATAACCTGCATTTTTGGGGGACAAAATTTTGTAAATGTCCTCTGTGATTCATGGGCGAGCATTAATCTGATGCCTCTCTCCATCTTCAATAGGCTGCATTTTGGAAATATCAAGCTTACCACCATCAAACTCCAGATGGCATATCGATCAGTGGAATATCCTAAAGGGGTAGTTGAGGATGTGTTGGTTAAAGTTTGCCACTTTATCTTCCCAGCTAATTTTGTGGTCCTAGACATGGAAGAGGACATAAATATCTCATTGATACCCGGAAGGCCATTTTTGCATACCGCGGATGCTCTTATTAATATCAAGAATTGAGAGTTGACCTGAAGATGAATGATGAGAAAATCTCATTTTCCATGTACCCTTGTATCCTTTTAACATGGTACAGGTTTTGTATCATTTTTACTTTGCTTTTGTTGTTTCTGATTCTTAGATTATAACGTTCAAAATTTTGTTTATTCCTTTGTTGAGCTATATGATGCTTGTGATGAGTTTCTAGAGTCTGTTCTAGCCTTAGATAGTGCGAAAGAGCAGAGATAGAGTGGACGTAGTAGCAGGCTCTGTGGGCGCAACAGTAGGCTCTGTGCGTAGCAGCAGGCTCAGTGGGCGCAACAGCAGACCAAGTCGAAGCGACAACAGGAGGCTGAGGAGCAGATGAGTCAATTTATAGCCCCCTTCCCGCAGTACTGGCCACCACGACATTGAGGGCTTGATTAGGTCTCACACACATCTCCATGATCTTTTTCCCCACAAACTTATTCTTTCCATCGCATCGAATAAGTTTGATGGAGGGGGATGTGATCGGGCGATGTGTGTTTCTACCGTTCTAACTTTTTCTTTCTTTATTTTCTGATTTGAGACGTGCACTATTTGTATTAACGTTAACAAGTGATGTATTTCTTTAAGTTTCTTAATGTTAAGTTTCTTTAAGTTGGTCTCAACTTGGAAACCTTATTACTTTCTTGCACTATATTGGGTAATGAATGGTTTGGTGGAAGGGTTATATTTGCATTTTACTGATCAGAGTTAATGATAACAAATTGATGATTTGTAGTATGAGTTGATGAGGTGCATATTTTTGTGGAATTGATTTTGGCCTCTAGGATATTCTTAGCTTATAAAAATTTAAGTCTATGTTCGTTTGTTTGACAGTACGTCACTGTACACTTAACCTCTAAAACTTTCTTTGGCTTCTGTCTCAAAATTGTAGAGGAATGTCGTGAACTTAGAAATGATCTTAGGTCATTGTTTCATATGCCTCATTAAAACACAAACACTAACCTGTTACATAATCCTATGCTAACCTGTTGAGCCTGTAAACCTTTTATTTGTGAACCGGACGATAGGAGGTGTGGATGAAGTTATACGGGTATTTGTTGATGGTAGGTGCTAATAGGAAATGATTTTATTGTAGTACATAGTCCAAAGCCTTGTGGTGGACAACATATTCATATATATATATATATATATATATATATATAAAAGAAGAAAGAAAAAAAAATAAAAAAAGTGAAGGGATACCAATGAGTAGCCTAATAAATTGCACAATGTGTGCATAATGTTTTAGTTGAGTCCTATTATAGTATACATATGCATAAAGAGAGAGGGTTATTACATTATTTATGTAAGTAAGTAAATAAATAAGTGTGGTATGTGATGAGGAGATAGTTTGTGTGAATGAACATATAATGTTGAATACGTTATGTCACTTAGCCAAATATTCCATACCTCTCACCAATGTGCCTACGTTAGAACCTAAAATAAAGACCTTTTTTATCTTTGCCCTAACATTCCCAAAGTCAGTAGAGAGATTAGACAATAATCAAGCCTATGGTAGGGATGTTGTACAGTTGACATTTTGAGGGTATACACTAGCCTATCATACAATTTGAGCGAAATTTGACTGATACACTATCCTTTGAGAAGTAGATTTTGGAAGGTCAATATTGAAACCATAAATTGTTACATTAAAATGACGATTATTGTGGTTGTTGGTGCCGGAATCACAATTTTCTTTGTGTCTGAAACAATTTTTGATCAATATATGCACCACTCGTGTTTATCCTTTTCTTTCAATTGTTTTCCTCATTGTTCGAGGACGAACAATAGTTTAAGTTTGGGGGTAGATAAATACTCAATTTGTGCATTTACTGGTGTGAATTGGCAAGCTATTTGCCTTGGATTAAATTGTTCAGTGATATTTTTGTGCTTAATTCATATTCTTTTAGGAAATATTATGTTTGGTTTGGTTTTGGGTCGTCTATGCAGGTTTCACGCACAATAGTGTTGTTTACAGGATAGGATTGAGTGCTATGGTGTCAATCGTTGCTTGTTTGCATTGGGAAGAGAAAGAAGTGAGAAAAGGATCAAAGAAAAAGGCAATATCTATTCGTGCACAGAAACGGCGACCCAAATTACAAACTCGACAGCCAAAGAGTTTGCAATCGGGTCATTGAATCTGTATTTTACTTATTTTTCTACTATGTAGAAACGACAACCAACACACAGATGGCGGTCTCCATTTCTTCTTTATGTGTCGCCGAACGTGTATTAAAGCCCGAAAATTGATGTAATATCCATATCTTTTTGGATTTATACAAGATAAGTATAAATAGAGGGTTCCAAGGAGTCAAAAAGTTAGTTCATCATTACTTTAGAGTTTTTAGAATTTGGAGAGAACGGAGAACGCAGCAGAGTTCAGAATACGAAGATTGAAGATTCAGGTTTGAAGACTACGGTTTTCAGTTCTATGTTTCCCATATCTATCTGTATTTTATTTTCTTTGTTGATGGCATGTCTGGGTAAATCAACTTTGGATTCTAGGGTTTGAAACTTGATGAATTTTATTCACATGTTTATTTAATTCAATTTTCCTTTTCCATTCGCATTTTGATTATCCTGGGTTTAATTAATTGCTTGATATTGGCCACTGGTGACAATTTGACTGATCTTTCTTAATATGAGAGTTCTAGGGTTATCAATAGGTTTTGCAGGATAATTAGATTTGATAATTTGAATATCTGAGAGGAATTTGAATTATTGAAGGAGTTTAGAAATCTGAGGTTTTTAATTAAGAGTGAAAGTTCTTCCTGCGCATTCAAGAGGAGTCATTAAGATTTTAATGTCCATGTTATGGTTTAGAAATCGAGAGAATTGCCAGATAATATTTTCGTGATACCCTTGTGTTTGTAATTTAAAATTGAATTAGATTGAATAAATGTTCTGCATAATTATTTATCATAGTGGATTATTCTGGAATCATGTTTTCTCCATATTTTTCTAAATCAATCTTTCATTTCCATTTAAATTATTTACTTTCAAAATTGCCAAGTTTAATAAATCAACCATTTTTATCTAAGTTTGTAGATAGTAGTAAAATAATTGTGTAATATTGTTTGATTATATTTCGAGCTTGCAATCCTTGTGTTCGATAAATTTGTTACTTGTCATCTACAGTGGTCTGTGATGGATTTATATACTGAAAGCATTATGATTGGTATATTATGTACAATGTTTATTGGTTAATATACTGGGAATCATAATTGTTGTATGTTCATCTCCTGTCTGAATTAACAAACATGTGTCGCAAACACAATTATCCTCTTATCTCGTCGATAGGGAGATCATACGGTGTGTAGGAGATCACGGAAGATCGTATGGATCGTTTGACCTAGCGAGATATAAATAGTCATCACAGCTGAGACAGTTCCAGGATAAACTGTCGGTGTAGGCTGCAGCATATGCGGATAAGCATCTTATC